>VWYE01005343.1:70000-146429 GCA_013398995.1 Alaudala cheleensis
ATCTAGAATGGCAAATTTGAAATCACACAAGATACTGACTGCTGTCTTGGCTAAATTAGTCTCTGTTGGTTCCTCTTTCATCTAGTAATTGAGGTACACCCACTTAATAAGAAATACAGTCCATATCACAAGTTCAAAAAGAAATATCAATTGAGCCTCTAGATGTGAAAAACATTCAGCTTGAGGTACTAACTCACATTAGTAGCATTTTAGCAAATTTACCCAATTATAGTAATGCTAGCCAGATTATCAGCATGCATGGATATTAGCTGTGTTATGTTCATGCTGTGATTGCACAGAACTTCCACAGAAATAGGTTTAGCCATATGTTTCCTTTGATTAGCATGTTATCTCTCTACAGCAACTGCATATAGAACTGGCTAAAGTGCTTTCTTCTGGTCTCCTGTCATCTTTGCATCTGCCTGCTTGAAACCCAGATAGCTTTACTTCCCCCCAGGTCTTGAAAAAACACCATCCCAACTCCATAGCCAGGTTCACAAAGGAAAAACAGAAAACATGAGAAGAAAAATATACTTCCACCCATCTGTCCGGAAATGCTGTCGCCTTATAGTCTGCAGGAAAATGCTGAGTCAAAACATCCAGCTGTTACAGCACTTACACAGTTCCTGAGCTGTTTACACAGCCCACTACAGAAGGGCTAAGTTTGCTCACCATTACCAAATGCTAATAATAGATGTTACTGAGCTGGTTATTCCTGAGCACAAGAAGGGCCATGGCACACACCTGACAGAGCTTCCTCCCAAGTTTAGCATCTCCCAAGTGCCACTGCTACTCACTTGAAAACACTTTTATCTGCAGACCAAAAAGTGCTCCTAACCAAGGAAGCCCATATTCAAATCTCAGCAAGCAAAAAGGGATCCAGTCATGACTGGATTCATAATTCCATCTCAGCCATGGATCATTGGCCTTCCCACAGCAGAGAAAGAGAAACTTCTGGAAGAGTCTTATCAGCTCATAATAAAAATTGCAATTATCACTTACCACAATTATCACTTACCACTTAGAATCACTAATTCTTAGATTATCATTTAATTTCTGTACTTTATGGCTGAGCAGGATTTATTTTCTGCCCCATAGGAATAACAGCCTCCCCAAGTAAAGCACAAACTTTGGAGTTCCATACAGCACAGAAAGCACATTACTTCCCAATCATCCCAAATCAAATACACTAAGAGAGCTTGTGTTCACAAGCTTCAGCATAGGAAATGAGCTTTCCCTATTTTTCTTTGATCTTGCAAGTGGAATTAAATTCTTCTTATCTACTGGAATTACCAACCCACTTGGCAAATAGAGCTTCTAAAACGTCCACGATTCAAGAAATTAGGAAATATAGGTTGATATGGAAACAATAATTCTGTTCATCTACAAACCTCCAACTACTAAAAAGGAAAAACACCCCCTATATTCTAGGCCCTTTAATTTAAACTCCCACAGAACATCCTTATTAAAAACAATTTTTTCCCCCTTGACAAGCTTAATCCCCACCTTTTGCAGCATTACATGGGAATTAAAGGAAAAACAGGTACTTCCTTTTATAATTAGGTGAAGTGATTTTTAATTAAAGGTTAACTATTTTCAGCTGCTTGAAGTTGGCAGGTAGAAATAAGAATTTATTCTTAAGGAAACCTTCTTATAGGTAGCCATGAAATAATTATATCTCATGATCATATGTTGAGTAGAGATTATTTGTTATGCTGTTCCAATGGATTTGGTATCTCTTTTCCATCAGAGGACTCTTTTCAAGGGGTCACATGTCCATCAAGGTTGGAAGAGACTTCCAAGACCATCTAGTCCCACATTAAGCATTTAGAAAAGGGCACCACTCAAGGCTTCTTCCCAGAATAAGATTTCTTGCTGAGGTTGTCACAGCTTTTCTGCTGTCCTTTAAAACAGAGAAAACTATGTCAGTATATCTAAAACTGTTTATTCTGAGGAGCAGAGTAGAAAGCCACAGCTCCTTGATCTTAAAAAAGAAGGGGGAGGAGCAGCAGCAATGAATATTTAGTTCTGCTTCAATTCCTTCTCCCTTCTGAGGATTTGCATAAATGTGTACTATTTGAAATGTATTTTTAAATTTCTATATAAATATTCAACTCTTTTCCTTACTAGCATGCCAGAGCACTTCTGGGATGGATAAAAAGACTTTCAAGAAAGAAGCACTTAAAATCCTTACACATGCACTGAAACACCTAATTTGCAGAACTGAAATTTTATCCATCTGTTTGGTGATTCTGCTTAGTGCTAAAAAGTGCAGGGCCGTGGGAATTTATTTATAGGAGTTTGAATATATGTGGAATACAGATATCTCCTGAGCTAGTTTTGGCATTGAGAAAGTAATTTTTGACTTCCTTAGGCATTCAAAAAGTGGAGAAAAGATATTTTGATATGGATTCAGTAGAAGTGAAGTCTTGCTTTTCTGTGGAAGAATGTGCCTGAAGGAATATCTGGAAGACCAAAATCAATAGATAGCCATCAAGATAGAAACAATCTCAGAATTTCAATTTATCATCCTATAAGCTCTGTACCATTCACTAAGTGCAACTTGCTCTAGTGTCAGTAGTTTTGCCTTTGATCAAGGTAGCCCACAGTACTGTCTTCCTGTAGTTGGGGATTAGCATTTCCAGCCACCAAATGTCTACAGTAGAGAAAATCCTACAGTGATACTTTTGACTTCAACAAGACAAAAGTCTGTCTTCACACAAAACTAGCAAAATAATTGGAATTTTTCCAAATTACTGCTGCCCTCTAGTTGAGACCCGAAGAAGGGTTTAATCCATTTTTTGCAGCTTTGTCTGTAGATCTCAGTTATAATTTCTAGTAACAACTTTCCTCACACATTTATCTCTTTAGACCATTTGGGCACAGTTACCAAACTAAGTGTATTAAAAGGTGTTTATAAACATAACAAGCACATTTTCTGCTCAAGTATCCAGTCTTGTGTGCTTGAGGTAGTACTTTCCATAAGAAAAATAAAATCTTTAAAAAGTATAGTGCAACCCTCAGTCTTGAGAAATATGAGGAAAGATTTTTTACTTATCAGGGAAAATTTGAGACAGTGGAACTTTTTTCAATATGGATCTGAAAATCATGAAAATTCTAGATGCTTCCTCCCTGAAATATGGCCTTGGAACCATCTTACAATTTTATTTATGTACTCTTTGATTAAATCAACCGTACCTGTACTGGCCACCACAGACAATGATGGTGTGAATTGAGGTGTGAATGTGTGGGAGGATGCTATAAAAAGATTCCTCCTAAGTTTAAGGCCATGCAGCTAAACACAAAAATTTTAATAAGCATTAACCTATTTTGGAGTCACTCCATTAAATGCACAGCATGTTTCATGTCCATTAATTATATTCAGTGATATTTTTTCCACTCTTTCCCATGTTTGAAAAAAGAATTATATCACCATTCCTTCTCTTTTTTTTTTTCTAGTTGACATCTGTGCATATGCTATCCACAAACTTCAATTTCTCTTTTAGGTAGGCTTGCTCCAGGCTATTTCATACAGACTGAGACCTTCCCCTAGAGAAGCCTGGAAAGCAGCACTGTTAGTGCAGGGCAGCTTTGTTGCAGCTGAGGACACAGAAGTATCAGTCACAGCTGCATTTTTCTAGGGCCTGATGTCTCAGGAATGTTCACTGCCAGAGTGGGCTGAAAGTTCCTGCAAACTGCCACACATCTTCCCAGGCAAAGCTTCACTTACAGACAGTGCTACATGAGAATTTTATCACCTCAGGAGAGTTTATATTCTGCTGGCTTGAGGCTGTATTGTATGTTTTTGTTTTTTTTTTAACATAAGAACAGTGTAAGATATGCAGTGTAGGATAAGGAATGGGAAATCAGCACACATCAGCCTGGGCTGCAAAACAGAGTTAAATTGACTCTGGGCCAACGGATTGTAATGCCATCTACTCCAAGGGAGAAGCTGTAGCTTCACATAAAGAGTGGTTTTCCAAGGAGTCAGATTTGGAAGGGATCACAATATGCTTAATAAGTGTTAACCTCTCTGCAACAAAAGGGACCACATTATCCTTCCTCTTGTTTACTAGAGAAAGCACAACATTGTTTATATGTTTACTGTCATAAACATTGATATCAGTGGTTACACAGACTGTGTGACATTGCACTGCAATCCTTGCAAGCTTCATCTGCCATCCCCAAATTAAAATTAAATCTTTGCCAATGTTTTTTGTAAGTGTAGTGACTTCTATATTATTCATGATTTGTTTTGGCTTTTCCCCAAACCCTTTCTTTGCATTTGTATTCCTGCCCATTTCATTGCTGTAACATTGCAGTTTGTCATCCTTGTGTGTGAATTCTATACGGTGCTCATCATTACCTGCTGGACTTCCATGTGCAGCAGCCTGCAATATAAAATTTATTTGTTCTGACCAACTTCCCAAATGCTGACTGCTGACATGAGAGAACAGTCCTTGATTGTCTTGCCATAACAAAGATTTCTTTCATCCTCAGCCATTGTTCCCTTTGATGTTATTTCACGCTTTCTGTTTCCAAAGTTTGCCTGGGAGTTTTATTTGACCTACTGATCATAATACATTTAAGGTTTGTAATGGGTAATGTACTTCTAAGTCATAGCTGCTGATGCAGTGTTTATGTTCCCCCCCATGGTGTGAGAGGAGCTTTGTATAAAAGTTATTGCTGACATCTTGATAGTGTAACTCAGACATCTTAATACAGTGCCATGTTGTTATTTCATCACGGCTGCTTCACACTAATTCATTATTTATAAACACGTTGGCTCAGTGAGTAGCTGGCAATTTATTCCCATACCCAGAATCTCATTTTAAGATCCCAGTTTGTTACTGTTCTGGAACTTCAGACTCGCCTTATATTTTATTTACCACAATGTCATCCCAATACAACAAACAGAGTAAGGCGGAGGAGAGGTAACTGCTGTCAGTGGTTGCAAACACAAGGGTGGCTTATTTTGGCTACTGCCCCAGTACCAGTGATGCTGTCCTATAGTAATTTTAATGTCAAAAAGCTCATAACTCAATATGGAATTAGTCATAAAATTAGAGAAGTTCAAGTCTAGTTACAGGCAAAGTAGCCCAGCCCTGAATTCCTAAGAGGTATACGGGACTAGAAAAATAAAAGCAAAAATGTTTTCAACACGCAGATGTTTAGGGAGCTTTCTTCACACAAAAGAGAATCAGTAAAAAGCAAAAGAGGGGTCATGGCAGCATGTCATGTCAGGTTCTTAATCTTCTGTGATACAAAAGAATTTCTATTTTTGAATTAAGAGGAAAATGACATATTTCTGTAAATTTATAGAATGCGATTGAAGGATAATTTGTCATTTAAAACATAAGCACTTCAAAATACATTACTGGAAATTGCAAGATTTCTTTTGTCTTCCAGAAGATGTAACAGCTGTCAAAAGACAGCAGCTTAGATTAAAAATGAGCCTATAAAGTAGATCTCAGGTTAAAAAGTAAAAATAACTGTAGATTAGGATCTTAAATTCAGTTTTCAGGACTATACAATAGAACTTAATGGCATGAAAGACAGAGCTGCACAGTAAGATTTACAAAAGCAGGTCTAATTTATGCGATTTTTTCTGATTTTTTTTCCAATGAGATATCCATTTAAGACAACTTCATTAGGGTTTTAGCAACTTATTGCTTAGCTGGCACAAAAGAATCGTTCTTTAAAGCTTCATTTCAGGTTGGTATTTGACCTGAAAATCTTGTCTTGTGATACTGTATCAGCTTTGAACATGAAGCCAAGGGAAAACTTCACCAGGTTAAACAGCTGCTTGGATTTGTAGTGTTCTATAGTTTGGATTAGCATGTAAATCACTTCTGGCAACTGGATGGATAATGGTTTTTTTCACGTTTTTTTTTTTTTTTCCCTTTGTTCATGTATTTGTTGTTTTGGTTGATTGGTTTGTTTGTTTGGGTTGGCTTGTTTTGTTGGGTTTTTTTGGAAGAGATAAAGGTTCTGCTTCATTCCCAGTGCAGAAGTCCTAGTTCCTCTCTCTCTCTCTCTCTGGACCCTCCATTATTGATGTGCTTTTAAAATATGACCCACCTCATATGGCAATGACCTAAAAAACTTTGCAGACAAATAATCAAATAAAAGTAATAGTTTTACTGTCCTGGAAGACCATGACCACCCTGAAATTGGAAACTTCAGAAATATTAGAAACAATCTTTTTTGTCTTGCTTCAGCTGGACCTTTTTTTAACTGAAGACACTTTATATCAATTTTTTTTTTTACATTTACAGTGCTCACTCTTTTTTCTTTAGATGAAAAAAATATTTGCTTACTTGAGGGAAGATACATAAAGATATATTACCTTATGTGAGGAGGAGGAATTTCTGATAACTGGGATGATTACAAATTCAGTAGATAGATAGTGCAGATTTTATTTTCCTGATACAGCTAATACAATAGAGCAAGACATAAAAATGTACTTAATAAAGACATACAGTTTAAATGCACACAGACAGTAAAATGCAAAGTTCCACCATAACATTGTCCAAATAATATTAGTGGAGACATTTTAGAAAACACTTCTATGCTAAAAAGTAAATTTGTCTTGCATAGAATTTTTCAAGTTCCTCCTCTTCCAAAAAAAAAAAAATCAATGCTCTTAGAAGAATTCAGGATGACACTGAGGACGTGAAGGAAGAAACAGGATCATCAGGTTTGCCAGGTGCTAATTGAATTCCCAGTAATGACAGAAGTGGTGCCAAGTGCTGACAGGTCACAGGCCAACTTTTCAGCCTCCTTTGCAGTAGCTGAACAAGCTAATTGCTTTCACAAATGAAAATCAAGAGATGACTGCCCACCAGCCTGAGGCTGGAAACAAGGGGCTGAACAAAGAGTGTATCTGCCCATTCTTGGGGTGGATCATTGTCCTGAAAGATTTGAGCTATTTCCTCTGTGAGACTGAGCGCTCCATTTAAATTGTTCAGTATAAGCAAACCTTCTTTGCAACTCCTTCTGGATGGTTTCACTTTGACTGGGAAGCCAACAATTTCACCACATATATGCTATTAACCCTTTCAAGGCCAGCTTCTCGGAGAAAGTGACAATGTCTTTCTGGAGAGCAAGGATAACATCAAATCCAGCAGAATTCAAAATAAACTATTTTTGCCATAGACTATTCCTTCACTGAACTGTGACCTCTTCCCAAGTAATGCCTGTGTCATCTGTGTCATCTATATACTGAACCATCTCCAAAAGTCATTGAAGCAGGTCTTTTCCTGGACAAGCTTGGAGAAGAACATTTTTAGACAGTAGACTTTTAGACAGTAGACCTTTTAAGTGCTGATTACTCCCTTGTTCATTGGTTGGAGTAATGGGATCTTACCAGAAGCAGACCATGATTTTTCCAGTGGTTCACAGGAGTTTTTAATCAAGCTTGTGGAAGGTGGCATTACCCTAAAAAAGGGGAAATTTGAAGCCCATGGCCTGTTTCTCACAGTGTTCCCTAAGATCTGGCACCGTGTGGGCACTTCGAGCATTTATGTAGTAATCTCGACCTTTAAGTTGTCTCTAGGACTCGTGGGAATAACTTGCAAAAACCTCTTATGGCCCTGGGGTTCTCACTGCAATGAATGATGAAAGGCTTTAGCATGCATGCTCCTTTTGCACTGCCACCACCCAGCAGAAGGGTCAAATAGTCTTATAACAGCCTTCAAGCCCAAGGCAGTTTCCTCTTCATTACCTCCAATATGGATTGTACACCCACCACATTCAAGACAGGAGTTCAGTCTAATTTAACTTTGAAAGCAACACTTATGCATAGCCACAGGGTTAGTGTCACCAGCATCACTCAGAGATTGCCTTGAATGCATGATGATTATATGTGAAGACACTTCATGATTAAAAGCAAAGTTGATAATCAAACAATAAAACTCCAGAACAAATGACAGAAAGTGACAGATAGCAGCACGCTACTGAAGTTACAAGTCACCAGTTTTAAGGAATGACTAACTAGAGTAGGAGTGAAGGGTGGAATATGATAGAGCAGTGTAAATTCCTAAGTGACACAGAGAAAGCGAACAGGGAATTATATGTTTGCTTTCTCTTCCGCTACAAGAATAAGCAGGTAGCAAGGAAAAACAACAAACAGCAGGTTCAAAACAACAGCAGAGAATTCTTCACACCAGACAGTTTGGCTGTGAAATTCCCTGTGCAGGATGCTGTAGTTGTTTGAAGCGTGCATGGGTTCAAGCTACAACTGGACAAGACAACAGAATAAAATCCACAGAAAGTCCATCTAAACAAAGAACACACATCTGGCTCAGGAAATCCCCTCAGCAGATACCCACTGATGGTGGCTGTCAGGAATGGGATGTCACTTGTTTGAATTGTCTGATTGGATTTCAGGTCCACATTCTTCCTGATGGCAGTGATAATGTCCAGGGGTTCCCCACGCACATCAGACAAATGACATAAGAACCATAAGGCACTGCTATTCTTACACAAGGCCAAGGACCATGCTTCTCTATCAAAGTGTGACATGTAAGCACTGCTACAGAGCTCATCTCTCTTCAGTTTCAGGTGTAGGTTGGGAAAGCTGTGTAGGTTTTATGCTTACAACTGTTAATTAAGTTATAGCTTTTAGGCAGCTGTCAGTGGAACAGAGAGTAATCAGCAGACTGGTATTAATGCAACTCGAATCTTCACACCCCTATTTCCTCACGCTGTTTCTGTAACCCCCTGCTGCCCTGAGCCCAGTCTGAAATCAACATCAGAGCAGCTGTGCAGTACAGCATGCTTATGCAACCATGCAACCATGCTGGCTGCTGTTGTATTTGTTAAAACAGATGTTTGTGGTTTAAAAAAAAAAAAAATCCCAATAATTCTCACAGAAATAAAATCGATTTTCAGATTGATGAAATACCGAATAAATCGGTATTTAATAAATGGCTTTCATAGTAATTGTGTGGCCTTGTATTCAAATCCAAAGGATCAGTAGAAGTTCCCCTGATCCAGAGAACACTGCTTTCCGCTGCTGAACGCCCAGACTCGCTGTCAGCACCTTCCGTGCGGTGCAGCGCTGCCTGGGTGTCGGGGCTGCGCTGAGGAACAGCGCAAGCATCCCCATCGTCACTGCCCAGGCGCTTCGGGGACATGCCGGAGCACCTGGGCACCCCTTTGCTTTGCTCGGGCATCATATGAACCGAGCACAAGCGAGGCAGGAAAATGCAGAGGAAGATCTTAGCCGCAGGGCGAGGGAGGCCGGGCGGAGCGGTGGCGGCCGGCAGGTGGGAGAAGTTTCTGCGGGGCGGGGGGTGCTGCAGCAGCTCTGCCCGCAGAGGCGGCGGGGCCGGAGCCGCCCCCGCCCGCAGCAAGGCACGGAGGGGGATGTAGTCCGCGGGCGGCGGCGCGGGGCTGCCTACACTTCCCAAGGTGCCGCCGTGCCGAGCCGTGCCGTACCGTGCCGAGCCGCGGCGGGACTGCGGGTGCCGGCACNAGCCCCGGCCGGAGCCCCCCAGGATGGGCTGGACCGGCCGCGGCCGGGCCGCCCCGTGCCCATCCCCGCGCTGGTTGGTACCCGGCGGCTCGGGGCTCGCCGCGGCCCCGCAGCGATGAGGGGTGCGGTGAGGGCAGCATCGGCTGGTGCCCCGGCCTGCCCGGCATCCCGGGTGGGAGCGCACGGCTTTCCAGGCGGGCATATTTGGGTTAAAAACCCGGCCTTTTCTGCTGGCCGAGGTGCTGTGGGGAAAGAGAAGGTGGATATTTGGGATATGCCACGGAGCCCAAGCTAGGATTGCCGCCCGTAAGAATCCCTTTACCCAGGGCAATGCAAAAGTAATTTATCCCGTGATACATGCGGGATTTGAGAACTGACTTGGAACTGTAATTTTTAGCGATTCAGCGTTCATCTGCGTTGTGTGCCGGCGGTGGGTGGTTACTTCAGAGCGCAGCTGATCGCAAAATATTACAGTCCTTAAGGCAAATGCAGGGTTGTGCTCGGAGGAGAGGGGGAACTGTGGGAGCTGGTTGTGTGTGTCGTTTCTGAGGGTAACTGTAGTGCTAAATATACGCTCTACCACAACAACAGGGAGAGGCTGAATAGCTACAATTATGTGGTGACTCTGTATGTCAACACGCTTAATCATACCACATCCTCGCACCGAGCCAGACGGGAGCCCGGTGCAAACAGAGAGGAGAGCGAGCTCCCGGTTAGGACAGTGAGTGACCCGGGGTCAGCCACCTGCTGCAGGTTTCAGCTGAAAGCCCAGCCTGGCATTTCCTCGTGCTTGTTGATGGCGCAAGTGCTTTCATGTGTGCTGATTGTCCACGTTCTCACACGGTCTGTGGTAAAACACGTACTGCCAGTGTGCCCATCCTCTCTGTGGGAGTGCCCGGGCCAAGGCAGGTGTGCAGGTGGGAGCAAAGCATGTGCTGCAGGGTTTTTGAACTACGATAGAAATCCCAAGTCTGTTTCCTATCTTTAAGGAGCATCGAGATAGTTAACAGGGATGGTAACATCTCATTTGGCACTGGTGAAATGCCAGTACAGAACCCTTTCCTTGGTAGCCTGGCTGTAATTTTGAGCTGAAGAACATGAAATACGGAGAAACGTTTAAATTCTGTTGTGATAGAACTGAGACCGGTAGAGGAAATATTAGAGTCCAAATTCTTCTTGCTACAATATTTTAAATGTCAATTTAATAGATTCTAGAGTTATAAACCCAGTTGGAAAGTTAGTGCAGAGGAGACTTGACACAATTCTATCTCAGTAATTGCTTCAAACACAGTGTAAATTAAATAGCAAAAATGAACAGTGCCAAGATAAAAATAACATCCTGGGAAAAGAGAGTGGAAAAAAACCCTTAGAGTTCTTAGGTCTGATTTGAAAGAATAACTGGCAGTTTTAGAAGTTTTTGTTTTAAGTATAGGGTTAGCTTTGATCTTTCCAGATTTTGATTTTGTGTGTCTATGTGGGCTATGTAAACAACCTGCAATCAATTCTCATGATAAATTAAATGTGAGGAGCCCATATCTACTCAGTAAAATCAATGGAAATTTTCCATTAACATTGATGGGGCAAATGTTGTACAACAAATTCAACGGTTTATCTAAAGTTGGTGTTCCCAAAAGATTTCCACCAAAATTACTATGGAAAGGCTTTAATTTGAAGTTTGCTGTTTACTGTAACAGGAAGATATTTCCAGTTCTGCAAAGAAAACAAGGGTGCAGTGGGGTGTTAAAATCAGCCCCACAAAGAGCCAACAAATTGCGTCATGGTTTGGTAATCTAGGAGAAATCCCCAATATTTCTTTTATTCTTGAGATGGAGCAAACCATTGTGGAGCTGTCTTACTACTCCAGAAACTTTTGCTCAGTCTGTGTCTCCTCTTGCACCAAGGCAACATCATTCACTGTCATTCAAGAGGGTTTCAGGCAGTTCTGTGACACTGCTTTGCCACTTCAAACATAAGATTTGGCATTAGATATAGAAATGCTTATATTTGGTAAATGGGATGTAGTTTGTAATATAGGTAATACAATTTAAAACAGTTCAGCAGTACATGCACTGAGCCATTGTCCTGATGAATGGACTGCAGACTCATGCTATAATTTTAGATCTAGAAAGCATAGGATCACCTGGTATAGTAAGACACAGTTCAGGTGCATTATTACATATGCTGTAATTAGATTTTTCTACACATTATTTTATTCAGATGCCTTTTATATACTTACCATTGGTCTTGGCTGATCTAAGACAGAGCCTATTCCCTGCTTTTTGTACCTGGGAGATTGACATGAAATGATTGTGCTTTTAGGATACTAAAGGTACTTTTAAAAGTTTATAATGTGGTTTTCAGTGTAATAATTCAGTTCTTTGCCATATTGAAACCACAGCAAGAAGATCAGAATAGGTTAAATATTTGAGATTGTGAAAATGAGGTTCTCCTCAGTTCTCAGAAATAGGGTAACATGATGTCTACTATTTAAGTGCAAAAAGGGAATCACAGAGCTAATTACATACTAGGTGAGTTATCTTAGATTAGATTAAATTAAATGTCATGACACAAATT
Organism: Alaudala cheleensis; assembly: GCA_013398995.1. NCBI lineage: Eukaryota > Metazoa > Chordata > Aves > Passeriformes > Alaudidae > Alaudala > Alaudala cheleensis. Next base: position 82,056 of record VWYE01005343.1, read on the forward strand.
CACACGGCTATTTAGTCTTTAAACTATTACATTAAAGGGACAATTTGATTGCATGGATCAGAGAACAGCTAATTGAGTGTCACAGCCCAAATGGAGCAGGAATGTAGTGGCTCTGGTTACAAAGGAGGTTACTCAGGTTGGTCACACAGGGTCCAGCTCAGCCTGGAGATGATTAATTCTTTTTCAAAGTTCTCATGCAACTATGCTGATAAGAATCCTCCCTAGTGACAATAATTATGATTGTTTCAGACTGTGCTATATTTTATACTTGGATACAGCATTTTTCTTTCAGCCCTTCATTCTGAGCACTGGTAAAAGAGCATTGAATTACTGGACAGGAGCACCAAGATGTCAGCTTGCTTTGGAGTTTGCCAGCCAATGAGCGTGTTCACCTTATAAGATGCCATTCTACATGTTTCGTAATTAAACAAAAGCAGAATTACTTCATTTCATTGCCATTTTAGCCAAGTTTCACTGAAGAAATAAACAACTACATGTATTTCCTGATGGTATTTTCTTCCTCCGAGGTTGAATTGCAAAGACTCTTATTTAATTTCTTAGACAGTAAAAAACAGGAAGCTGTATCTTGGGATATGTTAAGGTATTGGGGGATTCTTTACAGCTCTTAAGAAAATTGTTTCAGCTCAGTGTACGTATCTTTTAAATGGCAGCATGTTCTTGGATGGTGGAAACACACAGCGCCGTTGGGAGAGGGTGAAGTAGGTCAGAAGAGATTCTCAGGTGATGTCACATCAGCTGGTGACTCCTGACTGCAGGACATCCTGTCTCCCAGTGGCCTTCACATGCTGCCTGAGTGCTGCAGCCCATCTCTGGAAAGGTGGCTAGTTCTGCTTAACAAAATTCAGATATTTGGCTTTCTGAGTGAGGTCTCCTTGCCCACTTGTCTGTTTTCAGTGCAGCAAATGTCCAGTGCTGAGCACCCTTCTGGGCTGGTGTGGGCTGGTGTCTGTTCACATCTGACTGCCTCTGCAGTACCATGTACATGCTTTCAGTTCTGCTCCTCAGGACATTATTGCTTATGCACTTAATCACCAATAATTATCTTTGACATAAAAACATAGAGGGCTAAGAAATGTAGACAAAATTGAGAAATTCAATCGTGGCTACCGAGGTAACATTTCTCTCTCTTCCTCTGGGCAATGGGATGCCCAACATTCAAGGAGAAGTGAAGAAATCCTGATTTTAGTTTTGCTCCATTTGACAAACACTAACTACACAAATTAAGGCTTTAGCAGTGGAAACTCCTCTCTCCTGACTACTGATAATTGTAAGCTGCATTCTCCAGTCCTGTAGGGGTTTGCTGGTGCCATTAACTCACCTTTGGACCTCGGGTTCTCCAACCAAGCACCCAGCACTCACAAGAATGAATTAAACATATTTTTTTAAAAGGGCTTGTGCTGCATGGGGCTGTTAGAAACAGAGCTCTGGAAGTGCCAGGATGAGAGGGGGCCCAGGCAGCAGAGCTGGGTTTCTGCACAGGCCCAGCATCAGATGGAGGGCGGCACAAGGGCCTTGGAAATTATTGGACAATTTGCTGGCTTGCTCTCTGCATCCTTAAATATAACCTTAAGGCAAACATTTCTGAATTTAGATTATTCCTGTGTCAAGATCCATTAGCAGCATGTCAAGGTCCATAACTGTTACCATCTGAAACAGTGGAATGGGTTTTTTTCACAGCTTATTAGTGGAGGTTCGTGCTCTGAAATCTAGATGGAGTATTGTTTTGCATGAAACATGGTTATTTATTTTTCCATTTCAGACAAGAAATGTGAGATGAATAAAAACTGTTCAGGGAATATTTCTGTAGCTTTAGGAGCCATTTTTCTGCCTTTCTCTGTAAAATCAAATCCTTCTACTGGCATTACTTAAACTGATCATTAACTGTCTTTTGAAGCATCTCCTGATCTTATAGGACAAGTTTCTTGATCTGTAGATGAAAGAAAACAAAGTCAAAATGCAGTTGGCCATGAAAAATACACATTCCTGAATAACAGGAGATTACTGGTGATGGTTTGAAAATACTTCCATGTTCTTAATTACAGGTTGGTTTTTTTCTACTTAGAAACTGTTATTTTTAGGTTTAAGTAATGCTGTCGTTGTAAAATAGTAACAGATTGCAGTTGCTTCTCATGGTGGATATGAAGAACAAGTGTGTAATCTTGGTTGTTACTGCATAGTAGCATCCAAAACTGCCTTGGGAAGTTTTCAATACCTCCTCTGTCAGTTCATTTCTAGCATGAGGCACTGTGATACTTCAGAAGAGGATGAAATGTGATTCTTCCTCTTCCCTTTTGCCAAGCTCATTCACACTTCAGTGAGAAAAAATTTCCTCACCTGCACTTGGTGAAATGCATGGTGAAGTAAGAGTTAAAGTTTGATGCATATCATATGAAGAACAAGCCACAGAACCTGTTCTGCTAAAGTGTCAGACAAAAGCTCTTGTCACTTTAAAAAATAGGTCATATACTTCCTTCTCCTCCTATGACTTAGAGATTACATGACATAGAGTATATGACTTAGGATAAAGGGAATTTCAGAAGTGATTCATAAGGCAGTTTACTAGTTGATGTCTAAAAAACCTATATACTAGGATCTTCTCTGCTGAGCAGCTCTGAGTGGGACTGGATGAATGGGCAGCCTTGTGTGCAGGGATTCAGTTGGAGAGTTCTTGATCAGAGACCACTTTGTTTTTTTCTTGACTTATTTTTACCTCTGTCAAGATTTACTGAGGTACATTTGTAAATTCTAGGTTGCTGTAAATTTTGCAGTTTAAAATAATGTGAATGCTCTGGAAGTCATGAAAAATACTTTTACAGTTTCTTGTTTGTTTTTGTCTGTTACCATCATTTGCTTTGCTCTGTTTACAAGTTCTTGCCCTCTCTTTTCTTGTTGCTGTTCTTGGTATTGCAAACTCAGCTGGGACCTGTAAGTCAAACAGGCTTTTCTGTTCTTTACCTTGTAAGAGCCCACTGAGGATATTTGATTGAGTTCAGCTGGAAAGTTTGGCTTTATGGAGTCTTGTAGGGTTTTCTGTGGTGTTTCCTTTGGCTTTGCAGCATGAAGGCAATCCCTTGGTTACAGTTTTAGATGCAACACAGACACAGAGGATCTACTCTTAAAGGTCACATATAGAGTTGTGTGCTGATACCAAAGGAAACTATAGAAATGTGTGGCTGTGTTGCCACTTGATCTCAGGAAGATGGGAATGGAAAAGGGTTTGCAGCCAAATGCCTGAGCTGGGACACAAGGGAACAGCTGGGGCTGCGTGTGTCTGCACTGTGCGTGTCTGGCACTGGCTCTGCACCTCTCCCCTGTGACTGGCACATGCGCTCTCTGTTCTGCTGCCTGTTAACCTGCCTGCAAGTCAGGCTGGCCAACTGCAGGGCTCCTGCCTGTGCTCTGAGCCTCAGCTCCTGCCCTGCCCAGACTAAACTCAGACCTGTGCTCTGCTGCTGCATCCAGGCTGTGATAGAAACATGTCTGGGTGCAGGTGATGGGTGAATACTGGTGATAAGGGAGGAGAGTTGTTTTGCACTGACCTTTCCAGGACTAATGGTGCACCTCAGCTATGATGTTCCACCCACTTGTGTTCCCACCCACTCCAGCAGAGTGGACCTACCAGAACTGGTGCAGTGAGCTTGATGGGGGAGGCTGCTGGGCACTTCTCCTGAGAGTGTGGCAGGCAAGGACAGGGCATGGAGAGGCCTGCTCTTGATCCATCTGAAGACGAGAAGACAGAGGGGAATTGAATTGTGTTTTTCACCCCCCCAATGGGTGAGTGAAGGGGAGATGAAGCCAAGCTCCTCTCACAAAGGCATAGAAAAAGGGCAAGAAGCAACAGTCAGGGGGTAGCAGGAGAAGTTCATGCTGATTGTAAGGAAAAGTGAAATCCCAGTGAAAATGTGGGAACCAAGGACAGTAGCAGAGGGGCTGTGAAATCTCCAGCCTCTGAGATTTTCAAAATTTAATAGGCCAGGTTGCTCTAGCACTTACCAAACTGAAGGCTGATCTGCAGTCAGCTGGATCTCTGGGCATCTGGTCCCAGTTTTTGGTGGGTATCTGAAATGGTCCTTAACCGTGACTGCAGAGCATCTGTTGTGCTGCTACAGAGATCCACAGGCAGATTAATCTTGAATGTTTTGTGAGGCCATTTACCAATCAATCTTCATGGACATGTTTTTATGGCTCATTCCTGCCTTGGAAAATTGGAGAAAAACTAGTGTCAGCTGCATGTATGAACACTGCTAAGCTTTCCTAAACCAGACCCCATGGAGAAACAGGGTTTATGTATCAAAAATCTGTTGAACAACTGCCTAAAGATGCAGACCTGTCCTGGGGGTTATGTGTGTGCAGCTGCAGAGCCCCTCCTCAACTGGGACGTGGGGTTTGGTGTGAAAATCTGGCTTCTCCACTGCTGAGACTTTGAGAAGTTCTAACTATCATCACCCATGGATGAGATCACTGTGAACTGCAGTGTTTTATCTCTTTGAAAACAGGGCATTTATTTATGTGCCTTTGCACAGAATTAGGTGCAATCATTTCAGCATCTTTGTTTTAACAGCCACTAGTTTTCATGGTACCAAACATCTCACAGATTGCCTTAATGTGTTGTCAGTGAGAGCATAAGCAAAGCTTTTCTAGCATCTTCTTCATGGCTTCTGTGTGTATGAGCCATGAGACCTTTAGTGATGATAAAACACAATGGGTTGTGTTTCAATTTGCTGACATTTATTGTCATTATTTCAGATCATTAGACTGTACCAGCTCAGATTGAATGCCTGTGTGGACAGCTTGTTTCCAGCTGTGCCCATTGTCCTGACTTGGGAACTAATGATTACAGTGTCTGTGTCCATCTTGGTCTTGTATGGTTTTCAAGATGTTACTAAGGGATCATCACCTCAGATGATGAATTTTAGCTGCTTTCTGGTAGTGTGGCCTAACTTTCATGGAATGCAGAAAGCCATCTTAACAAAGTTCTATTTAAATCTTAATAGAGCTACTCACTGATGCTGCTGTAGATTTGTTTGTCAATATTATGAATAGGATTTAACCTAAGACTAAAGCCTAGGTTGTGCTGAGAGCTCTTAACTTCCATTACTGCTAAACTTTGGGGTTAAATCATCCTTCTGGTCTGAAGTCATATGATGCATTTTCAGAAAAACTGCTGAAGCCATAGGCACGTTTGGCATCTCTTTCCATAGATCTATAATTTTAACTTGTGATACGCCTGAGTTTTTCCCCAAGGTCAAAGCTGACTTTTGATGGGAACAACTCAGGCTGTGTCCTGTGAAGTTTGAGATTGATGTTAGGGGAGTGCTGCCAGCTCTGAGGGAACGCTCGGCTGAGCTTTCTGTGTCTTGTCTCTGAAGCACATAAGGTCTACATAGATCTAGAAGCGTGCCATAGTCCTGCCTATTTTAGAAAGCAGCAAACAGCACGAGCTGCAAATTTAAGTTGGCAGAAGAAGCCTGGCTGTTAAGCTAAAGCTGTCAGAAACTGCCACAATGTTGGTTGGATGCTTGATTTACCTGTCCTGCTAAGAATTAGAAAGATGAAGCTTCACAGAGCCTTTCTAAACACAAGGGTAAATGGTATTTTTGGAAATATGTAGAAATCCTGTATATTGGAGGCAGTCCCAGCTTCCATCCTAGTAATTTTGTTTTCATACATGTGTTTTGTATGGTCAGGAATTATGCATTTATTAGAGTGATGGATGCTTTCTATATAGCTGTTTGCACTGTGGGCATAAAAAAGCGTAAATATTTCAGTTCTGAATTCCATCTTTTATTCTAGTTACTTGCAATAAATATTTTTGCGACGCTATGTAAATTATGGGTCAAATTCAGGATTAGATGGGCTAAACCATCTAATCCTCTCCTACTTATTTGTGTAAGTGGTTGTTTTCTTTCATATCTCAATACTGAGTTGCTTGCAAAAGCAGAAGTGTATGCTTTCAAGACAATAAAAGGTATTGAACCTATCACTCCTCCTGATAGCCCATTTTTGTGCTGGTTACATTTGAAAATGCTAAACTGGTTTACGTTTTTGTAATTTTAAAAATAGTTTCCTTTTTTTCCCTAAATGAACCTGTGAATCTGTTTTAAGGAGCTGTGCATCCATTGTTGCTTAGACAGACCTTAGCAGTAGGTAAACAACAAACCTTGACGTTTTAAAGGAAGATTCCAACCTTTAGCTCTCCTTATGGCTCTGTGCTGTGGATCTGGAGGGCAGATCATGTCTCTGGTGCTGGAAGGCAAAAGACTGAGATTTAGATAGCCCTGTGAATTTTCTAGGGAAATCATTGTAACTGTGCTGTGGGAAAAAAAAAAATATGACATGGACACTATTTCCATTGCATTGATACTATGGTACCAGGAAGAATTAACACTTATTAAAGAACCAGATTGGTCAGAGGCTGCCTGGCATTTCCCCTTGGCAGCTCAGTGCAGCACTGGAGCAGTGGGGAGGGAGCACTTTGGGTGGGCAGTAGGAGCTGCACATCCACAAAGCCATAGTACTGACCCATAAATAAATCACCCTGCGTGTTCTACTCCTTCCTGTCTCTAGGCTGCTTCCAGCATGGCTCTTGAATGTCAAGGTAGTGTTAAAATCTCTTTTTACCAATTAATTTCAACTTTTTATTGCATACACTTCTTTGTAAGCATCCTGAAATGGCATGGCTTAAAGAAAGCAATAATGCCATAAATGATTGGAAAATGTTTAAATACGAATAATGACATTATTATGATAATTGCTGTAATATTAATATTCCCTGTATTTTTTCTGGCTGCAGTTAATATAGTTTGTAAACTATTGGGAGGAGATGTTGTCCCTGGATTTGTGCCATAGGTAAACAGTTGTACTATTTTTAATCCCAAACTAAAAGATAATATCTTATTTTTTGGAAAATTTTGTCATATTTTGCAGGAACCCCTTCCTTTTTTGGTAGGATGTATCACATTTATGTTCTCTGATGTCAGGGTTTCTTTTTGGTAGAATTTCATTTTGGTATGTTGAGGCTCATATTTTTGTAAATATATTTAGCTTTCTAATAGTATTTTTTGTCAATTGACTGCAAAGCTCTCACAAGAGAAGAGGATTTGCTTGTGCATGCAGAACTGAGAGGAGATTTGTGACTTGTGTTGGGTAGGATTAATCAAGAGAAGAAGAGTCTGAAATACCAAAGTCTGAATTAAATGTTCCTTCTGTTAGGTCACTCTGACTTTACATGTGCAAGACTTAATACATTTTGGGTTATTTTTGGCGTTGGCATGAGTGGCTGACATTTGTCTGTAGATGTAAGAAAGGAAAATTAAAGGTTAATTTGTTTGCCATCTTCCTCTAAGTTTTGAAAATAATATCTGGTCCTTAGCTTGTCCAGCAGCTCAAGGAGGGAGGGAAGAGTTGGGCTTGAGAAAACCAACTGCAACAAAGCCAGTTTCCTGCTGTTATCTCCATGCCCCTGGCAACCTAAATATTCTTGCCCTTGATTTTTGTTTCTCTCTGGATCATATCCATGAGGAGATTTCATTTCAAAAACGAACCAAGATTGCAACTGATGTCACCCATCAGATAAGACTGCACATGTAAAATACTTTAAAAAAACAATCCCTAGAACCTAACCCTGGAGCATGTTTTGGGTTTTTTTTACATGGTAGGAAAAGGCAGCATGTGCTGGCACCCAGGCAGGGAGCGTGCAGCCCCACCAAGGAATCTGTGCAGCCCACAGTGACGCCTGTCCCAGCAGACCCCTGCCAGCAGCTGTCACTGTCACTTGCCACTTCTTTGAAGCTCTTTAAAGGTGGCATAACGTGGCAAAGAGATAACGTGCAGCTTTTTCCTCTAGAGGCAGGCTTAAGTTAATATTTCCCCCAAGGCCATTGTTATGGATAAGTGCAGCATGAGTGGAAAAGCCTTGAGTTTCTCTCTGCTCATCCATCTCCCTTTCCCAGCTGGGAAGGGAAGCTGGGGTTTGAGGCAATTTTCCAGTTTTTCAATTTCTGCAGCTTTCGTCAGTTACAATCATGTAACTGTAACATAGGTAATTTAGAAAATATTTGTTATCCATTCCAGGTCACACTTGTAGCACATGTCAGCTTTTGTGTCCCCCAGTGACCTGAAAGCTGAGTTGTTGGGGTGAAGATTATTTCAGTTCTGAGGGCTCGTACTGAGTCAAGCTTCTTTACTGAGTACATTTGTCTAGATAAAAGGAACCTGCTCCAAGCCACACATGGCACTCCTCTTCAAAAGACATTGAGACAACCAAGTCCATCTTAAAAAAATTGGACCAAAGTGCACCACATTGTTTTTGTCCTATTGCTCTCTGATTGGAAGCATCAGATTCCTGTGTTCATTTCTTTGTCAGCAGGTTTTGGTCAATTCCATCATTGCAGAAGAGTGTCACTGCTGGTACAATTTAGTTGTTGGGGGAAAAGCATGTGCATAATGAGAAATGTTCCAAGGAGAGGAGGAGCAGACAGGCCACACTGGGGGTGGCTGCTGGGGACCAGCACAGGGTGGTTATGAAGAACTGTTGCTGAACACACTCCCTTTTGTTGTTAGAAGCCTTTTGATGACATTTGGCCTTTGTTCCAGAGGTGTCTCACAGTGGGTTGTGCCTGCACCTGTTGTGCAGTGGCCATTGCAGTCTCAGAGAGGAGTGGCTCTTTGCCCACCACCACGTCAGATGAGCTGTACAGAAACATGCAGACAGGTGTTTCTTTGCAGGGATTCCTGAATGTCATACAACATTACCCTTTGGCTGGGTTTACAAACACAGAAGCATGTTTCAGAAGCTGTGTTTTTAAAAGTGCACTGCACGGTTTTGATTTTACATTACAGTTTAAGGAGCTCATGAGGGTTATTTGCAGAGCTGTTGGCATGACCCCGCTGTTGAAGCAGCAGCCAGCCCTGCAGTGCCTGTAGGAAAGGCTGTCACAGTGCAGTGCATCACCCACATCAACAAGGTGAGGCACTGGCAAACTAAATGTGTCTTACTCATGCTCAGAGTCTCAAGAAACCAGAAGTGCTAATGCAAGGGCTGCTGACTTATCAAAGGGCTGTAGCTACATGCAAGAGGATTATTTTTACTAATACATGCTTAGAGTTTTTTGGGCTAATCAGGCTCTGCAACATCTCTTGTGAATGCACAGAAAAGTTCAGTAGACTTCATATTGCTCCTTCAGTTTGAAATGTGCAGCGTTCATCTTTACAGCTTGGAATTCCTCATTTGTACTGCTCATTGTAATGTTTTAAAAAATATTCTAAAATTGATTCCTTAAAAGTTTTGCGATGAATGATCTTCAGGTTCAAGAGTAGATGTACTGCCATGTATAATCCCACTGAAGCCCAAGGAACTATATATTTTTATAAGAAATAAAACTTCATTCTGTACTTATTAAAATCAGCTCTTACCTTAGAATTAAAATTTTGAAGAATATTTTTTGAAAAATTTTGATTCAAATAATATTTAGATTTCAGATTTTAATACTGAGACCCATTTCAAATATAGCTTTGGTCAGCTTTCTTGTGCAGACACAGAAATTAAGCTGTTATTCCTTAAAGTTAACCCACAACCCCTTCATTTATGAATTATTGTGCTGCAGATTGTGAACAGAATATATTATACTGAAAGTTTTATNTTGAGATGAATAATCTTCAGGTTCAAGAGTAGCTGTTACTGTCATGTATACTCTCATTGAAGCCCAAGGAACTATGTATTTTATGAGAAATAAAACTTCATTCTGTAGTTATTAAAATCTGCTCTTACCTTAGAATTAAAATTTTGAAGAATAATATTTTTTTTAAAGTTTGATTCAAATAAGAATATTTAGATTTCAGATTTTAATACTGAGACCCATTTCAAATATAGCTTTGGTCAGCTTTCTTGTGCAGACACAGAAATTAAGCTGTTATTCCTTAAAGTTAACCCACAACCCCTTCATTTATGAATTATTGTGCTGCAGATTGTGAACAGAATATATTATACTGAAAGTTTTATCTGCATCTGTCCTTTGTAATTTAATGCAAATAAATTATAGATAAAATATTCTAGGACATCAAATGTTTATTTGTGATGAAAGTTCTATTTATTCAGCTTGAGGAAACTGGAGGTGAAGTTAAGAGTAAGTACACTTAAAAGGAAGCAAGAAAACAGGTTTTAATTATGATTTAAAGTAAAATAAGCAAATAATTCCAAAATAAAATGATTAAAGATTGCTGCAGGTTGCTGCAGTGGTACATTAACATACTAAACTATTTAGAGTGTGACACATTTTCCACATCAGAATTAAACAAATAGCAGCTTAATACATTAATTCATTTCAGTGACATCTGCTCTGTCAGTTGCCTACGGGCTGGAAAATGAACTATAATAGCAGAAGATGCACAGATGGATCCAGCAGCTCAGGATTTGCTCCAAGTGATGGGGCCAGTTCAGGATCCCTTGGTACCAGCCATGTTGGTGAGATGCTTCTGGCCCCTGCCTTGGTTTGGTACAAGATGCTCAGCTCTGGGCATTGTCACCACTGTCCTGTTTCCCCCAACACAGCCATAAAATCAGTGAGGGGAGCAAAGAGGCCATTTCTGCCATTTCCAAGAGGAATATCACTTGCTGTGGGAGTATTTTTTTTCTCTTCTTTTTTCCTTTTTTTTTTTTTTCCTTTCCTTGGGGCTGCATTGGTGAGTGGGAACTGTCCTGCCAGCTCTTCACAACATCCTGGGAAGGTCACTCTAGACAACAACTCATGTGATTGGTGTTCTTTCACCAAAGCAAGGTATTATAGCATATCTCTAGGACTTAAAATAAATAAACAAATAAATATTTTCGTGTTTTTAACCAAATACTATAGCATCATCAATTTACTAGAGAGTATACAAGCAGAACCCAAAACCCTGTGCATATCTCTGGGATCTATAAATGAGGCCATATACATGCACAAGAACATTAATGGAAAAATCACAAGCAGTGGCGTCCATAATCATAAGTTGGAACAGAAATTGGAGTCTCTTCTTTACCGTTTGCATTTTGTTTATGTTGTTCATACTGGAAAGGGATGAGAAGACTTTCTAGAATTAAAAGTTAAAAACTTTTAACCTTTTTCTGCAACTATGACAACTAGAACTAAATTCATCTAATAAAAAACTAAAGAACAGATTGCTGCATAGTCACATATCTCTGAGGGATGGTACTTAATTTAAAACAACAAGTATTTCAAGGCTGTGATAGAACTTTGAGGCTTAACAATACTTCTTATATTGCAGTCAAAACTCCCTGAGCTCCCATATGGAAGAGTCAGCCAAAATTCACAGTGCAGGCAGATTAGCAGTGTTAATCACATTGCCTGTTCTTTACACTGCAAGGAACCTGGGCAGGGTGCAGGGGCTGGAAACTGGATACCTGTGCAGTAATGCCTGTGATCCTGAGGATAGATTGTTAGGTGGGATTGCTATTTATTGTCTCAACAAAATCTTTACTTCTAAGGCAAATTGCAATGTCAAATGTATAACTTTGTACGGTGCCTTGGTTTCTTTGTAAATTTGGTCTGTGCATAGATCTAAAAACTGTTTGGCTGCTCTACTTCTGCTGTGAATTTTTGGTGGTGGGATCACCAAGGTCACTGTGTATCTAATAGTTGGTTTGTAGGGTCAGTCCTTTGGTTAGGCTGCTGCAAATCTACGTATTTGTTGTGACTGGTAACACTGTGGGACAATAAATCAATTATGAGATTTATATCTAAAAGAAAGGCATTTATTTATCCATTCAAACATGAGTATAATATTAGTTTCTATTATTTTAGAATCCAGTGGTCTAAAGCTACATGTTCAGATGAGAAATGCTGACACCTCCTTCAGGGCATTACAAGTTCCTTTATGGCAGATCCAGATAGAAGAGTCTTGGTTTGTTACCTATGCTACATGATACTATGATGGAAGGTGGCTCTGTAAAAGAACCTGAATGAGCAGGATGCTGTGAGTTAAAGGTGTTCAGCAGCACTGAACACTGGGTCAGCTTTCAAATGATACAAAATACGAGTTTGGAAGGCTCATTTTAATCACCCTGCCTTAAATTTGTGTCCTCCCTCACCTGTGGTGGTGTTCATGTTAGAGAGGGATTTTAGGGAGATCTGCTTTGCTGGCATGCCAGGGTCCTGGCACTGGGAAGAAGTGGAGCAGGGCTGTGGACAGGCTGCCTGGGTGGGCAGAGGCTGGAGGTACAGGGAGGGTCTGCAGGAACCAGGCTGCTTTGGGGGCTGAGGGAGAGCATCAGTGTCTTCATGTCCCACTGCTGGGCTGAGACAGGAGGGACCCAGGCTCTGCTCAGAGGTGCCTGCCAAAGGGACAGGAGTCAACCCCATGGCAAGTTGTGATTAGGTCCAAGAGGAAACAAAATTCCCAAGAAGACTGTAAAGCACTGGAGCAGGGGAAGTGGCAGCCTCACATCCTTGGGGGTTTGAGGTTTGGACAGGACGAGGCCCTGGGGAACCTGATCCAGTGGGATCTGTGCTGAGGGGGAGGCTGGACTAAATGACCTCCAGAGGTGCCTTCCAACCTAAATTATTCTGGTTCTAAATATAGTGTGTGGGAGTGCTAAACTTGACTTTGGCATGATTGAAATTACATTTAAAGCTAAAGCAGGGCAGCAAGACAATGCTTCTGGGACTCTTGTGCAGCACTTCCAAAAAAACACAGGCTCACATGCATTTCCAGTGGAAGCTCAGTTCTTCTGAAGCACAGTGTTATAGCAGAGTTACATGGTGATTTTAAAACCATTGCTATGCCTCAGAGTGTGTGTGGTGCTTACATGTGCTTTGTAAGAGGTCAGATTTATTTCTACAGGTCACAAGCTAAACAGCTGAATGGATTCAAGGCTCCTAACTCCCATTCTGTGACAGATAATTAAAAGATCTAATCTCTTGTACAGCTGACCTGAGAATAAATTTCTAATGGCCTGTGGATTTGCTGCACAGCAGAGTATACAACTTCTCATTATAATTTAATATGTTGTTAGTACAGCTAGACCAATTTCGAGATGGTGTCTTGATTTAAAGTTGAATCTTGGCACCATTGTTTTCTTTTTGAGTGAATGTAAAATACATAGGAAATTCCTAGATAGGAGAGGTATAATCTCAATACTATAAAACTGTAAAATGATAGCAAAACATACTGAGAAAAAGGAGCTTTTATTTAAAGATAGAGGAATTTCAAGTTTAAAAAAACAAACTTTATTTTATTACATTTTCTAATTATGTCTATACCTAATCATACAACCAATTAGTGGATTGATATGTGCCAAAGTTGAGGTTTGGCATATAAGTATAAAGGCTTTTGATAGGTCTGAGTGTGTTTGAAAGGTTTTGGATCAGGGCTTTAAATAAAATGAATTAAATCTTAATGTGTGAGTAGAATAATAAACTTTAAAGTGACTGTTATAATTCTACCTTTGTACAAATGTAATCTCATTGGCTGAAAAGAGAACATACAAAATGAAGGGAAAACTCCATCTCAGAAGGTTTCAGAATGGTAATGATGAGTTTATTTTCTGTCTTTTCCCAGTTTCTGGTAATTATTAACAGGCCAAATATGGAAGTGGGAAATCTGTCAGTCTGCTGCAGCATCTTTGGGGACTGCTGCTGTGGTGCTGTAGGGTTGGACACTTAGGCTGCCTGTCTGGAGGACAAAGAGATGACTTCCAGCAATTTTCCTTTACCCTCACCTGATGCTAAGTGGAACTCACAGCTGAAATGAACCTAATCAATTTGTAAATAAGTGTTGATTACACCTGTATGGGTCTAATCATCTTAGCTGACTGTCAGTAATGGCACTGAAGGCAGGAATTAGGTGGCAGATTTGACCTGCAATTGGAAAGAAAGTTAAATAGAAGTTTAAAAGAAGCAAATTGTAAAGTGCAGCAGAATATATTCTTGAACTAGAGGTGCAGGGTTTCTGATTCTTTCTGAAGAGCCATACTGAATGGCCTTGTGTTAGTGGTGTATTTCTAAATCAAGATAATATTATTGCTGTGTTTATAGAAAACCTCCATGACACTATCGTGGCAAAAGGATATTTATCAAAAAATCCTGTATTTTTAGACAACAGTTGTAGAATAACACAGTATTACTCTTTTTTTTTTCCAAATGGTTAGCTAGTCTTTGGGCTACTTTTTATTATTTTGGTTAAGAGGAAGAATTGACAGCAGCTATTCCTTGCAAAATTACATTTTCTCAGGAAAATAATATGAAGAAAGGCCTGTTCTGTGTGAATAGTGGGGCCCAAGATCAGGCAGAGATCTCCTGCTATTTCTCACCTTTAGAGAACCTGTTGTTCACCTACTGTTGAAAATAGTGGTTGGTGGGGTTTGCTTTTCCCCTGGTCCTTTTCTTTCCTCAGTACCACATCTGTGTTGGCCAGCAGTTCCCAGCTATTTGTATGCAGGGATTTTCTATTGTTTCACAAATCTTCCCCTAAAGGAGACAGTTTTGTTCTTTTTTCTTTGTTTTTCTTCTTCTTCCTTTGTTTGTCACTTAGTCTGTAAAGTTTTGATATGAGGCTACATTAAAGATACATTTTGTACATGTATTTAATATTTTGTTCTATCATGAACTTGCATAACCAGCATCTGGGAGTAAGAGTTTGTAACATTTTGAAAATAAGGAGAAAGGGAATTACTTCTTCCAGTGCCTAATTTTAAAGCTAGAGATTAAAGATGTTTCATTTTTATTATGCAATACCACACATTGTTAATTTTTGCCCAAGAGAAATGCTTAAACTATTTAATATTATATCTTTGCTTTGAATAAAATATATTTGGACATTGTTTCATGTACAGTGTTCTCACTGAGTGATTTTGTTTGGAAATTACTAACTCTGCTGATAAAATCTGCATTTCTATTGGCAGTAGCATTTTGGGAAACTCTAGCAAATAATGGGAGGCTGAAGTGTTACCTGATCTCTCTATTTGTATAAAGCTCATGTTTACATAGAGGGAAGAACTGAAAACTTGTTCCTTTGAAGGATACAGCTGCCATTGGAAAAGATGCCATGTTAGTCTTGCTCACAGTGCTGTGGAAATATGAAGGTGCCTAAAGGCATTGTTGTTATCAACTCAGTGGTGCCATGCAAGGCATTAAAACCTGTCTGATCTAGGCTCCAGCAGGGTGTCAGACTGGGAATGTGTGACATGGTGGGGGTCACCAAGCTTTGTATGGCTTGGAGCATAAGTGGAAGTCATTGTTCTGTCCCACACTGAAATTCAGAGCAGGGTTTTCAACTCGGTTTCAGCTCAGTGTTGGAAGAGGAACTAAAATTGAGATAGCAGAATTTCTAATGCTTAATGATACAGCAGATGTTACTAATAGAGTCACTTGAAGAGTTAGGACTGATTTGTGATTGACAGTATGAAAAATGTTGTCAGAATGACTGAGTCTGGAAGCTAGGTCAAATTAAGGATTTCTGCAAGTCATGGTGGCTAATTCAGAATTTTCTGCTTTCAGCACCTAAGGTCTCATTGGTTGGGTGAGCTAGTTGTTGGTCAGTAGAGAGAAGCATTTCCACAAGATGTCACATTTTCTGCAGCCCCAGTGGCAATTGTAGCTAAAATTATTATAGAGGTAAGGATTAGATTGCATTAAGGAATTGTTCCTGGTTCTCTGCTTATTTAACACTTTAGCCCTTACTGTGTCCTTTTCCTAGCTCTTATGTAAGAAACTGTATTGCTGAGATAATTCAGTTCCATCATATAATTTTTTCATACCCTGAGGAACCCATCAGTCTTTTCATGGAGTTGCATATTGTGCTTTGAATATGAAATTAATACTCACTGCTTCCAGCTTGATCAGTGTAACTTTATTAGGCTATGTTTCTCTTAAGTACCTTGCTCACTGCTACAATCACATCTGTATCTTAAGAGAGCACCTAAAAAAGCAAAACAACTTTTTGAAATTCAGGCCTGTTTCTGCAGAAACAGTATGAAAATTAAGATGTTCTAAAGTCCAGATAATGTGCTTAGCAGTGCAGAAGAACAAGTCATACAGGAGAGAATGTTGATTTCATTCATTACAAAGCAGAATTGTCCTTCTTTAATTCAGTGAGAGCAGGGCTGCCACTCCAAATGATAGAGAGAAGTGGGATGTGACAGGAGTGGTAGTTATCATGTGAGTCATCATTTAGTTCAGGAGTATTTGGACTGGGAGGAGATTTATCTTTGTTTATCTCTGTTTTGGAAATAAATGCTGGAAATGTGCTGTGGTAGCAGGGATATTTCTGTGTGTTGCATTAAACCAAAGTTGGGCTTCTCTTTATTTAAAACTGTTATTTTTATGGGATGCTCTGGGAGTAGAGACTCTGCTCTGATGCTCCTTTGGTACATGGTCTGTGGGGGAGGGTGAACAGGGCTCCCAGGTGTCACAGCCCTGGGAAACCATGAGACTCACTTCCTCCAGCAATGTAGTGGAAGGAATGTTTGAGGAAATGGTGTGCCCAGGAGAAGTGAGATGTCCAGGGGAAGGACTGAAGTTACGAAAAGAAGATGTATAGGGCAGTCAGGGAGGATCATTTTTGGGAAAATAAGAGCTAAATTAGAAGTAAATGGACCTGTTTGCAAGTAGGTTGGCTATTGGGTGTTGTCCTGCTCTGGATGAGCCCAGCACCTCATGGCCACAGCTTGTCCTCTGTTCTTGAACTGTATGTGGGTTTGGTGGGGCTGCATGTGCTTATTGGGCTCCTTGCTGGCTGTTTGTGGACACATCCCTGCACCCCATGCTCCCCCAGATTTGGCTGTACATAATTTGTCATGTTTCTGCATAAAGCCAGCTTCCCAAAGAGCAGCTGTCATTGCAAAGACCAAACCCATGTGGAAGCCATCCAGTGTGGGATAGTGGAAGGGAGCCTGAAGTGCTTAAGGTGGGAGGACTGTGAGCACCTCAGAGCCAGGCAGTCAGCAAGAGGGGCAAGTGCTAGAAGGTGTTGTGGCACGAGCTGGCTCCTTGAACAGCTATGTCTGTGATGGCCCAGTGGCCCAAGTCTGGCTTCGATGGCATGTAGGGCAAGGGACAACATCCTCAAGTTGGTAGGATAATTAGCACCTGGAGCAGCTTGCAGCCAGATGAAACTCCTGGTTTCCTTGCCCTTGTGAGGAGGAGGAGTGACCTACATCTGCCCAGGGGGCTGTCAAGCTCCACATTGCAGTGACTTGCTAGGCTTCTCTCTGTCAGGGACAGAGATAAAGGCTTCTCTTGAGACAGAGGGAAGTAAAGGTTCTCAGTGCTCACCAGGCCTTGGCTGCAGTTTTAGATTAATTGTATGTTTTGTGTAGAATCTGAGGGATTAACCAGGTTCAGAGGCTGGATGGGGAGTAGCTTGCTTCAGGATCTCCTGACCACACTATTGTTCACTTGACAATAAAGGTACTTCATGTTTCAACCCTGTTGAAATCAGGGGAATTAGTTAGTGTGGAATTTGGCATTAGATTTTCATCTGTCCTTCACTGAATTGCATTTCTGTGCATTACCTGGGAAAAATGCTGTGCAATATCTTTCTTTTTATAAATATGATTTTATCAGATGATGTTGCTGCTTCCTCCTCTGTCTGTAAAAGGTGAATATAAATCTTCAGTTAAATATTTATTTTGAACTAAAACTCATTTGCATTCTGAATGAGGTGGTGGTTTGCAAATTAAGCAACCCAAAACTTGGTTGTAAGCATGTTGTAGAGATACCTCAGAAATGTTCCTGTTGGTAATAGAACTGTTAGTTGCAGAACTGTGCAAGAAGTAGCACTGTAGCTGAAGGCTCTGGGGTCGTGTTTGTGTGAATGTAACACATTTCTGCTATGAATGCTGTGTTGGGAGATAATTGATTGCAGAAATTGTGTAGCCTGAATGTGAAAAGGGAGGCAACGTGCTGGTTTGTCTGGTGGGGGTGAGGCAGAATTGGATTTATATGGGTGTAACTGAATCTTAGCAGAAATTCTTACACTGTGACAAATTCACCAAAGATAACTAATTTGCACTGTGTGAGGTAGTGTGACTTTAGCGCCAGAACTTCAGTAACATATATATGTATATTTGAATTAACTCTATGGTTGCAGTACAAGAGCTAATCCCTTTCTAATGCCAAATTAGGCAGAGCAAATAAAAGCAGTAGTTCAGTTTTATATTTCTAAGTAATTGTTTTAGACATTTTTAATGTTGTAGCCTGAAAGATAAAAAAGAAATAGTCTTTGCAAAGGTCCTGAAGTTATTATTTGTAATCCTTTCATACAGCATTAGTGGAAAGTTAGTAGATTATAATAATTAATGATTGGGGGTGATATATTGTGGCTGGGATAGCAAAATGGACTATTGCTTTCTATATTATTTTATCTTGCTTTTGCTTTCTGATGTTGCTGTAACAAACAGGCATCATTGTTATTATTACTTTGTTTGTACCAGGGAATGGAAAGACAAATGAGCCGTGGAAATTCCTTCTACACTGTTTTTCCCCAGTTGCAAACATTTGCTGGTTTCCAAGCCAGGGAATGTGCTTGTCCCCCTCCCCCATTTGAGGATACAGATGGAGCAGATGCCAGTGTGAAGAGTGATGCAGAGCAGGGGTGCACCCAGCAGGTGCTACAGACCTGGAGGCAGGAAATAGCACCACAGTGACAGTTTCTGGTATTGGGTCATAACTCTGCTAAAAAGAATACCCTGAAGATGAGGGGACTGGCAGGAATGTGGTTTGGGTAACTGCTGGAGATGCTAGAAGTGATCATCAGACAGCCAGGGAGGTGCAGAACAGTAGTAGATAAACAGTCCAGTGATTTTTTTGTAAATTGATTCTTAATATTTTGGAGCTGCTTGCAGTGGAACTGAGTAATAAAGAATATCCATTAATTTAGACACACTCCAAGAAAGAAGATCTGCTTTGTTTCTTGGTATTAAAGTGAGTTCAGAGACCTAATTGGATTTCAGATGTTACTGATGGGAAATTGTAACCTTAGGCAAGCAGGGGAAAGGCTGAACTTTCTGGTAGTGATGAGCCAGCTGCTAAGATCAAAACTTGACAGAATTCAGAAATGAAGGCTGATGAAAGTCTTTGACCCAGACCAATAATGTTTTACTGGTGGACTTCACCGGGACCAGGGTTAAGTGCAACAACATCACGTTTCCAATAACTTCTTTTTTACTGTCAAAACAGGACTGCGCGTTGTTGACAAATTCCTCCGTGATCATCAACCAAAATGAATGTATTTAAGTAGGATTTGGATGTGACCTGCTGCTTTGCAGCCACATCCCTTCACAGAGAATGGGATTTGGAAAGTAGACAGAGAAATGTTCTCTGGCATGGTCACTGTGGGCTGCAGGCAGGGATTAAAGCGCTGGGAGTTGCACGTGTGCGCAGGACACAGAGTGCTGCAGAAGAGGATGTTGCTGAAATCCCCACTCCCCTCTGGGGCAGATTTCTTCTTCAGGGTTTTTCACACTTCGGATTTGCAGTCCAGATGCTAAATATGATTTTCAGTGTCTCTCTCCTTTGTAAACCCGAGCAGAGCTATCTGTGCAAACACCAGGGTGGGACTTGCAGCTGCTTGAGCCTCTGAGGAAGAGGAATTTGCACCCGTGGTTCCCTGTTGGTTCTACTGGTGTAAAACTCACCTTGCCACTTCTTCAGGTCACTCCAATCTGAAGGTGATAGTCAGCTTTTTTTGCACAGGGTGTTCTCTGCCATCACCATAGCTGGACTGAGCTGCAGGGTTTGTGGAAAGGCATCCCAAGCTTGTGGGATGAGTGTATCCAACAAACGTGACAAGGATTCAGGAAGGTCTCTATGGTCACAGAGTTGTTTCTTGCAAAACAAGGAGGGTAACTCTTCAAATGGAAACTTCTCAGATCTGCTGGGTGACCCTGAGTAAAGCAATCAGTACCCACACTCACAAAGGACACAAGGTACAAACAAGCACACACAGCTGTTTCCACTACATGTGGAAGCCAAAGGTGCTTTCCCACAGTCAGCCATGGTCAGCTGGGAAATGGGAAGTGAAAAATCAGCTTGTCCTGCCTTTGGATGTGTCGAGGAGGGGTTTCCAGCCTTGCAGCTTTGGACTTACATGTGTGGTATTTCAGACACTTGAGTTCTCTTAGACGTAGACCCAGGCCTCCTAACTCTCAAAATGTCCCATTTCAGAGAGGACTATAGGGATGGAGTGTATGTATTTTTAATTTTTTTTTGTTTTGCAAGAAACCTTCAAAGTTAAATTTATTGTTTCTAATTAAAACACATGAGAGGTTGAATCTTTTTTTTGCTCAATAGCACCCAACCCATATCATCATTTGATAATTTTGTATGATAGGTAGCTGGTGATTGCTGAATTCTGGCAGTGTCTGTAACTTTTCAGAAGAGACCAAAGCAATAAAGATCCTTTAAGTCTGTCTAATTCTTCAGGTAATACTTCTATTTACTCTTTATTTAAGCGCTTGAAATTTCCATTGATTAAAAATCCAGACTATTTAAATGGTAATTTTATATCTAAAACAAAGGTAAATTAAAATTTAGTACTCTCTTTCTCTCTTTGTGCACATGTAACATCAGCCCACACAGAAGAATCCTCCCTTAAAAACCTTCTTCATGCATTTATTTAGTCCCAAAAGAAATATCCCAAAATTACCCTGGCATCTTTGCAATGCCTGTCATCTTTCTTGCACCACTCACGATCCCCTAAATTCCGAATTCACATTGTAGTTTAAATCCTCCAGTATTCAAAGTTATAAAGGAGTTTTTCTAAGTCTCATGCCTACCACGTGCAATTTTTGGCTGCAGCAACTGACGTTTATTGCCTTGTTCTGCTTCTTTGATTTCTCTCCCATTAAACGCTGGGCTTGGGTTCTTGTTTTTACCTGGGTGGTTCTTGTTACTGGACCTTTTCTGTTGCAGCCTGGATGTCTTCCCTTAATACAATACATCCCATTATCCGAGCTCACCACTGGGTGTACAGTTTCCTTCTTGCTTTCTGAAGTCTTTTCTGTGAAAAGTCCCTTGTAGTTGCCTGATCATTTAGAAACTAATACCTTTTGTTAATTGCTCACCTTATCCTTATTAAATGACAGGTATTCTATGGGCTGAATTGTAGCCTTTGAACTCTACTGAAGCAGATCTTTCCTTATCTGCTGTCTGCTCCATTTCACTGGCAATCCTTGTGAGTTTGGTAAGGTCAGCAGAGTCCCTGTGTGGCAGGTTCATTCCTGAGGCTGTGTGACCTGCAGGACCATCACTGTAGCTCTCGTTGTCTCTCTGCTGCTAACCAGACCCCATCCTTTTATCCTGTGACCTGGGTCACTTTGCAGACTGCATTCTGGATGTGCTCTCACCTCATGATGGGGCAGTGCTTGGTTTTTTCAGTTCTCTAAGCATTTTCTTGCTTAGCTTTAGGTCTGAAACACTGTTTCCCATTATAAGGTCTCTGCTGAAGGCTTTATGTTTGATTTCTGCTCACTATTTTGGGTGCACAGTTTTCTGAAGAATATTAGATGGTGCTTTCATTCTAGTTGGGGGAGCACAGGGGGCTAATGCCAGCTTTGGTCTGGATCTAGGTCTGCCATAGAGAGGCCCACCTTGGAAAAAAGAGCTGGGATTGGAGAAGTTCTGCTTTTATTCATCCAACTTGCTGGCCAGCAGTCAAAGGGCTGTCAATGTGGATTTCAGGGCTGAAGGAAGCTCTTTATTCCCAAGAGATAGCAAGGAGCAGAGCAGGACTCATGACCCAGTTACCTCTGGAGCAAACACAGCTGCCTGCTCTCTGTCAGAGCTCAGAGTGGATCCTCAGCATGATCTTTCCTGCTTCATAAATATGCAGGATTCACAGAATCACAGAATGGTTGGAAGGGGCCTCTGGAGTTCATCTAGCCCAAGCTCCCTGGTTCTTTACATCAGTGCCTTTTGCAAGAGCCCACTGTCTCTGACCTGCTTACATGAGTTTCCATTCAAGATGACCATGCACGTGGCTCATTGCTGTGCAGTTAATGAGAAGTGTTATCTCATGCATGGACTTGAGGATGGAGGTGTTTGACAGTCAGAAGTTTAAACTCAGGCTGTTTCTGAGCAGGATAGGTTTTGGTGGTATGCAATAGGTCCCTGAGGGCAGAGTTGGGTGGTTTTGCAAGTCCATTCCCAGCAGAAATGAGATTCATGCAAGAGAGGCTGGGCAGAGAATTGGAAGACATGAATTTAGTTTTAGAGGCACCATTTAATGAACTCATTTGCTCTTTTCATGCTCATTTTTACTTCTCCCATGGGTTTGTCCTTTTTTGTTTCTATCATGAATGCTTGGGGACATGGGCCATTCAGCAGTAGTTCCAACTTTGGACACAGCTGCTAGGAATACAGCAATTCAATTAATAAATTGTGATAATTAGAAGGAAACATCTATTGCTTAATTTTATTTTTGTCCTAGTGATAAAATATTACTGAAATCTGCATCATTATATGTAGAGGTATATTTAATTTTATTGTATTTTTCATATAATAGAGTATCCTGAGTTGGAAAGAGCACACAAGGATCCTCAAAGTTCCAAGTCTTAGCCCTGCACAGGACATCCCCAGGAATCACACACATGGAGTGTTGTCCAAATATTTCTTGAACTCTGTCAGGTTTGGTGCTGTGCCCAGTTCCCTGGGGACACTGATTCCAGTTCCAAATCACCCCCTGGGTGAAGAACCTTTCTCTAGTATTAAACCTAAACCTCCCCTGACACAACTTCAGGCCATTCCCTTGGGTCCTGTCACTGTCACCACAGAGAAGAGAGCCGTGCCTCTCTTTGTTTGTGATCATATTATTCCCAGTAGAAAATCCAAATTATCACTAACCTGGGTCAAAACTACCAAAAGGAAAAATAACATGAAGCAGCACCACAACCAGTTTTAGCAACTTAGAAGAAAAAAATCTTTAAATGTAAAAAAATAAAAATAAATCTGTTAAATATGATGATTTCTTGTATTTTCCAGCATTTTCAAAGTAAAATTCATTAATTAGAGATTATTTATGAAAAGTTAATTTGTATTGAGACTGGACTCTATAGTCCCCATTTGCTATTAAACAGACAATTGGGTAGAAACTTGATGAGTGATTTAAAGTCCAGGAGCACAGTTTTATACAATCACAAATGCTCCTTTGTTGAAAGGGACCCACGGGGATTGTTGAGTCCAACTCCTGACTCCACACAGGGCAACCTAAACATTTAAACCAGTGTGCCAATCCCAAGCAACCTAAGAGTTGCTGCAAGCTCACAGGTACATAACTGCTGTATATTGCAAAGTCCTTGAATCTCAGATAGTGTTATAACTCTGATTTTTAAAAAAATTCTTTGTTAGAAAATACTTCCAGATTTTATAGTGAAGAGCAAACTCTGCATTCTTCTACATTTAATAAAATAATAGTTCCAAAATATTTTCAGAGACAGGCTGTGGAAAAAGCTTGAAATGGGCCTAGTGAAGTGCTGTGAAGAACAGGAACAGGGTGAGATTATGTGCTGTGACCTTCCTGGAGTCATAGAATACTGTTAGAATATCTCAGACTGGAAGTCATCAAGTCTAACTCCTTGTTCCTTGCAGGAACTACCTAAAACTAAACTATAACCAGTCCAGTTACTCCTACATTCACTTTAGCTTACACTGGGGAAGAGGGCAGTGAGTACAGGAAAAAAGCGTGAGTTAATTAGGAATGAGTCTGAAACCTTTTTAAAATGTCCTGCATAACTCATGGTACCACAGGTTATAAAGATTTTGCAGCCAGCTAATCCATTTCAGAGTAGCCCTAATTTGTTGTTGTCTGGTTGCTGTTTGCAAAGATGTTGGCGATGGCATTGACCTGGGAAATGTAACCTTGGAAAAAGCAAACCTGAAACAGGATGGGCGAGAGCACTGCTGTGGCTACCAGGACTTCACTTCAGATTTTAAGAGGAGACAAGTGTCCTGTCCTTTTCTTTAGCAAGAGCAGTGTGCTGTTATTACTGTTAAAACAGTGCAGTTACAGGTGTTTGGTCTGTGTTGGTTTGAGCAATCAGGTTAAAGCTGCACGGTTTTCTGGATCATTTGCAGCAGGAGGTCTCTGATCTCTGGCCGGTGCTGCTGTCACTGCTGTCCCTTGTCACACTCCCCCGGGCCAGCCCATCATGCTGATGAAGTGCTGTGGCCTCGTGCTTTGTGCCTGTGAAGCCCATGAGTGGTGGTGGAGTTTCTCAGGAACACCACAAAAACCCTCTGAGCTCCTCGAGTGTGATTTCTCCCTTGCTGTAGCCAAATGGTGAGACTGCAGGGGAGGCTCAGGGATCACACCTCAAACTGTAAATACAAATCAGTGCCCTGACTGCATCATGATCATACAGCGTTAAAATGCAACTTACCAAGCATTTAGCCTTGGAATACTGGCAAGCAGAGGGAAAGGCTGTGTTAGAGTGAAAGCCCTTTCACTTTTCCTGCCTATTAATTTACGTGCCTTCAGAGTTGTTGCCATTTAGCAAAGTGCCTTTTGTGTTTCTGCCAAGCTGAAGTAGCCGCTGGGAAAAACTTAAGTAGGCCAAATATCTGGAGAGCTCAGCCAGGATGGCTGATGGTGATCCAAGAGCGGGAGGATGGATTTGGCTTCACGCAGGCAGCACGACAATACTGAACAAAATAAAAAGCTGACATAAGAGTTTCGTGTCAAAAGGCAGTTGCTGCAAGATAATGCATAAAGAATATTTTTAAAAATTGAGTAGTTAATAGTTTTGATTCTGTGTAGAATCTGGGATCTTTAGATCTGTCCTCTGGGTCTCAGGTCATGTCTGCTGAGGGCTATTTAAAGTTATAGAGCATGTCTGGCATGGCCCAGGGCAGTGGTGTACTCACCATATAGATTTCTGAGAGTCCTTATAGAAATGCTTGTTCTGTTCCCATGTAGTGCTTTAAATAGCTCAGCACATCACTGTTATTCCAGTGATACACATTCCAACTCCACATGAGCAATCAGGGGAGAGATTTTTTGGCTGCCAGGTATCACAGTGAGAGCATCTCGCTGCTTACATCATCTCCTGACATCAGTGCTGTGCCCTCCTGCACCGGGGGGAAAGGACCGCTGTGTTTGGGGGATGTCTAAAGGGGTTTCCCTACTGCCTCAGCCTGCATTTCTAATTTATGACAAGGAGTTTGCAGGCTTTAGTTCTTCTAGCCTTTGTCCCCAGGTGCCCAGCGCCGCCCTGGAGCGGCTGTGGCATCGCCTGATGCAGAGACACCCCTGTGCTGGCACGTCCCGCATCCGGTCCCTGCGGGACCCTGCCCGTGGTGCCAGCCCCCATGGACGTGAGAATATTTCGGCTCTGAGGGACGCTATTTTTACTCGGTGGTGACGGCGAGGTTGGCTGTGCTCCCGCCTGTGCGTGGGTGCTGCAGGAGTCATCTGACCCCGGTGTGTTGGGTGGCGGTGGTGGCAGGGGTGGCGGTGGCAGCGCACGCTGCGGTCCCGCTCCCCGCGGCTGGTGACAGCGGTGCTCCTGGGGGAGCGTCCCCTCTGGAAGGGAATTAATGCAGGAATGCCCGAGGATACAGGTACAGTGTGATGACTCCGCGTTTTGGTTAGCCTAGACCTGAAATGAGTTGTTTTTCGTCTGGGGCTGTGGTAACTAAATCACTGATGCTGTCGTGAGAATAACAACTCGGTGTTTATGTGGAAACACTGCCGAGTGGGGAAAGATGGTTAAACATTTAATGAAAATTATGCTTTGTGTTCTTTTAATGATATGAATGATGATTTGGAAATGATAATGATTCTGGTAGTTAGCTGACAGCTCAATTTATAAACTTACCTCATTTTTTAAAATTGAAAATGACTTCAGCAATTATATTAGTCTATAATGGGAAAAAAAGCCCCTATTTCTTTATGCAGATATCTTGGAGTGTTGTTTCTATATCTATATCTATACCTCATTGCAATCTAGCTAAACCTGTATAAAAATAGCCTTTACAATGCTGCAGTAGCAGTTACTCAAACTCAGCAGAGATTTTTATGAGCTGTGTTTGAATTTGGTAAATATTTTATTGTAATAACGGGGGCAGGAGGTTAGCTTGTGCTAGGTTTGTTTGTGTGATGTGATTTTAGCACAGAGCATATGGTGAGATTTGAAACTCTGGTGTGAATACTCGAGCTGTGTTGCACCTCTTGTGCGTGGTTTATTCACATCCTGCTGGGTAACACCTCTCTTTTGCCTCTGGTCCCGTAAACTCTGTAATTGGAGGTAAAAGCAGAGGTCACCTCAGTTGTGCTGTGTGCCTGTGTGCCCTGTATCAGCTGTGGGTTTCTGTTTTGATGCTGATGAGTAGGAAGTGCTGGAAAAGGCATGCCTTGGAAAGGCACTGTTGGAGTGGTTGCTTCTATGTAGTAGAAGCAGGTGTACATTTCAAAAAGGAACACAGTTCTTGAAGCATTTTGCTTCACTTGTATTTTTGGACAATGTGAAAGAATTAAATTGAGACCTAATGACATAGAGAGTTATCAAATTTGGTGAATATTTTCTCTTATAATACAGGAACTAAAGAGAGAAGTAACAGTGCTTTCCTGTAGGAGCTACCACAGAGGTCTTGGAAAGAGCAGTGAGCCCTTCTGGGGGCGTGCCCTGACCCTCTTGGTGCAGAAATGACACCCATGTAAAGGCAGTGAGTTTGTGTGCTGGCCTGGGGACACTTCAGCCCTCTGTGTGGCCAGCTGGAGGGCTCGAGGGACCACCTAATATGGACATTAACAGCAAAACTCCTTTGCCTTTATCCGCCTGATCTTCTGGTTTCTCGTGCAACACACAGAAGAGCAGGGCATAATAGTGAGAAGGCACCATTAAAGCAGGGAAACACATTTGTAAAGTCATTTAACACAAGGTGCTAATTGATAAATAGGGTAAACCAGGTTACCACCAGTTATTTAATATTCTGTTCCAGAACATCTAACATATCCACTCCTTAGGCAGGGCTGAGGCCAGGAAATTGCTGAGTGGGGTTGGCAGGATGGATGAGAAGAGCTTGTGGAGTCCCCATTGCACCATTACTCTTTTGCTTATATTTTCTGTGGAAAGGACTAATGGACTAATGGGGTTGCAGCCCCCTCCCCCCGCCCAAGGCTCCATAATGAGTCTCTGTTTCTTAGGAAAAAAACCAAAAGAACCCCCTTATTTCAATTAAATGTACTGACACCCATGTAGTTCTCTGATGACTGCATGTGTTACTATTTCATGTATTTCTGTCTTATCCTCACATCAGCACAGCTCCTCATCTCTGGATTTTAAACACAGACACAAGACAGGGAGAGAGCAGGGGCCAGTTCCGCAATAATGCTTCACTGGGATATTTAGAGGCACTTAAATGCTTCTTTCCTTATTTTCATCAGGATTTTCATCAGTGTTTTGACTCAGCTGAGACAAGGAGGGTTTGTTAAAACAACTACTTAAACTCCAATCTTTAATTCCAGCAGTATTTATGTGCGTCTCCTTTAATCCTGCTCCAGGAAGATTGCAAATTTAATTCCCCTCTGGGCTTCTGTGAACCTCACCCTCCCCAAATCACTTGATACAGCATGTCAACAATCAATAATTCTGTCCTGTTTCTCGAATACTTAGTGAGTAAATGGCATTTGGGTCTCATATTTGTTTATTTTGATTTCCAGTAACCACCTCTAGCTATAGAGATGAAAGGTTTCAGTGTCAACACAGAGACAATTTGCTGGTAATTCCTTCATGCAGAACAATATCCCTTACCAGTGCTGTGTGGTTTTCATTCAGAGTTGGAATGTGACCTTTGCCTTTGTTGAAAAAGCTGAACATTATTATGAACTGATTAGCTGATAATTACAGTTTAAAATATTGATGTCTAACATTTTTTCCCCTCAAAAATATGTTTTCATCTCATGAAGCAAAGGGTTGTGGATTTATAGAGGAACCTGTAGTGCTGATAGTTGCTAAAGGAAATTGTATCTTTCCTGCTGATGGAGGGTGCATGCCAATGACAAAGAATTTGTATGAGCCTGGAATGAAAGGCCTGCATTTTTTTAATCCGACCTCCAGAACACAATTTAAAAATCCCCAGAACGTCCCACAAAAATGGCAGGGAAGGTGCCCCCCACCCCCCAGGCCCCTTGTTTTTCCTTTCATTTTTGCCTTTAGGCTCTGGTTCGGCCCTTTCCTTCCAGGAACCTTGGTGAGGAATTACCACTTTCCCTGCATTGAGAGGTAATTGGGGGGATTGAAAATAGTAATAAAATTCCTTTTCACGTGAGTCTTGTCTCTCCACTCAAATTACACCTTTCTTTAGATCACAGTACCCTTTAAAATGTCTCTATCACACAAGGACAGGTTGGATGAGGCTTTGAGCAACGCAGTGTAGAGGAAGGTGTCCCTGCCAATGCAGGAAGGTTGGAACTAGGTGACCTTTAAAGTCCCTTCCAACCCAAATTATTCAAGGATTCTGAGATTATAAAATCAAATTGTGTCATTTGGCCCTTTATCATTCTGGGCTTCTTTAATCACCAAGAGCAGTAAATCTCTTAAACTTGTGTTTTAGAACAGAGTGATATAATATGGTGCAAATGACTTACGTGGCCTTAATTATGTCTGTATAGTAAACTAAGAAGGTGGAAGTCTTTATTAGTAAATTTTATAGTTGATTTGATTCCAGATTGAATGTGTATTCTTAAACATGACACTTCTTAATTTTCAGTACCTCGTTTCTAAGCTCAGGAATGGCTCCTGTAGATTTCTCTGCAGAATTGAAACAAAACACAGCTGGAAAAAACATTAGGGCTGTGTCGAATTCTGCAGTTTCTGGACATGTTTCTTCATCAGATCTGTAATCTACCATGAAGATTTCTCATTCAGCTGTTGGAGAGCCTGATAGCAAAGGGGTTTGTCATCTTCTGCATAGACCAATCCTAGACAGGGTCTTTTGCCAAGAGTTTGATTTCCCTCAGCAGTTTGCTCACAGCAGAGAGAAGGTGACATTTTCTATCCCAGGCTCCTGAGCAGAGCGTGACCAGGGACTTGTGAATCCTCTCCCTTCTGTCACTGCCATCAGCTTGTCTTGTTCTGTTTCCAAAGCATTCCTGTCTCACCCAAATCTGTTCCTTGTCTCTGGCACCTTCTCCCGGTCCCCAGAGCTCCTAAATCCTGCTCAGTCTAGCAGTGTCAAAGGGATGGGTTTTTTACCACAAGCTCTGGATTTTCATGGATCCAATATACCTGTCACAGTGTTCATTGAGGTAAGGCTGCAATCTTTGATCCAAATACTTCCACAAGCAAAGTGCTCTGCTTTCTTTTTAATGTTGCAAACCAATATATTGTATACTAGCCCTTTTCCACCTTTATAAAAAGCTTGAACATTTGTCTGAAATTTTCCCTGAAGAAATGAGTACGAGATCATAAAATGCAAGTAATGTTCATGTAAATGGTTAAAGTTTGACAAAGCACTCAGGCAAATACTGTGATTCCTAGGGATGGTCCTGTGTAGGGCCAAGAGATGGACTTGATGATCCCTGTCAGTCCCTTCCAAGTCAGGATATTCTGTGACTCTGCAAAAGTTATAAGGACACTGAAAACATCACTTACAGCAGCCATAAGATGGGTAATGCAACTTTAGTAAGAAGCAGTGCCACTGTCCCTCCTTCCCTGTGGTACATGCAGCAAGTGCACATCCAGAGTAAGCAGTATAGAAGTGAGTCTTTGGAGTTTATCTAATGTGACCGTTCTTCAGCAAGCATAGCTGAGTTACCGTGCCCTACTCAGTCCAGAATTAAGCAGAATTGTCTGCTGTGTAGCCTGGTGGAGACAGGCTGAGTCTTGACATCAGAGATGTGTGAGCACTGGACAGTTGGCAAGAATATTGGCAGTAATGTCCCCAGCAGACAAGTCTTGCACAAAGAAGTCCTGTGGAAACTGCTCGTTCATTCCTTGCCAGTTTTTGTCCTTGTCAGAAAGTGCAGTTGGATCCTTATAGGGTTTAGGGATTCTTGAGGATACTTCTGCTGGAGCAGAATGTAGTCTGGGAGAAAGGCAAGTTTAGAGAATCAGGTATTCAGTTGTATTTTGGTTTAGAAAAGTAACTTAAAGAAGGAAATTTCTACAAATTAGGATACAATGGAAGCATTTAATTTTTAATGAACTTCTAATTAGTTATGATCCAATTAGTAGTCTCAGATCATTAGATGCCAGCAGTAATTAATTATTTCTCTTATTAAATATATTGATTGTTTCTTCTGCTGCTTTGATGACTGATTTTGATACATAAAGGCATAAAGGTAGAATGCTGAAAACTGCCATGTAAACCTATCTCCTTAAATATGGTTTGAAATGTAAATTAAAGTGTGAAGTTTCCTAATAGAATTAGTTTATCAGAATTGTCAACAGTTGAAATTTCAACCTAAACCATATTAAGTTTCAGTGTGCTAAAATATAAACTAATTTGTGATTAATTATATGATTTTGTTCTGCTAGATGGAAGAGTAAGTGTTTCAAACTTTCTTCAGAAGGACCTCTTTGTAATGATCTCAGAGGCACTGTATTCCCACTGGGGTTTTCTGTGAAATACTTAGTACCTTAGTCCTGAACTGAGAGAAAAGAAAAATATTTTCTTCTTTGTCTGCTGTGTATATTTTAAATATGCTTTGTGTTACTTCAAGATTAATAGAAAAATTCAAATGAAATTTCAAAGAAGAATTTAAAAAAAACCTGAAAACCTAAATATTTTACTTTTTAATTTATTTTATAGCTGAGTTGCTGAGTTTTTTTAATTCTGAATCTTGATGTAGAGCCCCAAAGAGAAGAAAATATGTAAAGTCCTGCCCTTTAGCTATGAACACTGAGCACCAAATACATTGTGGAAAACAAATTTTTCTAGTTTTTGACACAGTTTCAGTTTACAACCATTACCAAAAACCAAAAAAAACCACAACTTTGCAACAATTTTCAACATTCTGCTGCTTTGCATAAAGTGCAGCTTTGGACTCCCATTGGAAGAAAGCAAATAGGAAAGCAGTGTTTTCTCTGGAAATGGGAGGCTGTTGTCATTTTAAGGAAGGGGGTAGGATTGGTGGGGTGGGCTGCTCTCTGGCAGTGCTCCCGCGTTCCTCCTGGCCCTGCTCTGCTCTGCAGCTGGAATTCCTGAGCCAGGTTTCTCTGGCTTGTGGGACACACCACTGCATGAGCTGGCAGCTTTCTACTCTGGCCAGGCACGGATAACTCTGGAGAGATGCTGTTCTGAAAGGCTGAAATGTGAGAATAGTTGAGTGTGAAGAAAAGTCAATTGTTTAATTGTTTCAATCAGAATTTTATATTTCAAATGCAACTGTTTAGGCCCAAATGATCAGCTCCTTTTAAGTCAAGCCTTTCATGCTACGAATTTGATGCTTGTTAGCAAATCTGAAGAGAGCAAACCTCTCAAACTTTTAGCAGCTTTTCTAGTAACTAACTTGGGAAAAATACTTTGTTTTGGTTTCTTACAAGGTTGATTCTTTTTCAGGGTGGGTCGTTTGTTTTGGGCAGGTTACAGTACAGAGAGATTCTTGTGTCAAAAGTAAAGTATTGCAAAGTTCAGAGTTTCCTCTGTTTTTATTTGAGGAATAAATCAGACCCTCCTAGCAGCCTGAACGATCTGTGCTGCTCTGTTTGGGCATCTGCCTTTCTGTAAACTTCCAGTTGCCTGTCGTGCTTATGTTGTTTTTATTGGAGATGTCCTTAATTATAACCAGGCCTCCCGTAATTGCTGCAGAGTTCACAATGCCTTGAGCAGGACTTTTTTGACCATCACAGAAGGTGTAATTTTAGCAGGCAAGGCAAAATGCTGGTGGGTGGTGAATAACACCATGAGAAGCTCAAGCCCTTGTATCATCTGGGTAAAAGAAAAAAAAACCAAACCACTTTAGTTGCAGGAGTAGAAAGTGCTGTTTTGGGTAAAACTTGCAACAAGCCCCCTGGAGGAGTGTGTGGGAGGGGAAGCTTAGCATGTTACTGAAATACTGACTCCTTCAACTCAGTGAATGTGAAAATGCTTTTTTTGCTTAAGCCAGTTGGTGCATGAGAGGCTGCTCCATCTTGACTGGTTGGTTGGCGAGGTTTTTTTGTAGATAAAATTTAAACATCACTTTGAAATGAGCAATCCAGCCCTTGAGTAAGCATGCCACATTACAGAAGAAAATGTCATTAAATATGTCATTTACTCTAAATGCTTTATGTGCTTTCCTGTTATTAGTTCTTCACGCAGGGAAAAAGCCAGATCTGCTGAGTTACAGTACAGCTCCTTTATAATTAACTGCCTTGATGTTTCCTCTCTTGACTCCTAAGCACACTGTGATAAAAAATTGATGCAAGTGCTGCAGCAGGATTGCAAGAATAAGGTCATATCTCTCCTGTTCCACACAACATGTTGAGATGCCAACTTATCTCATGTTATCAACAGCACAATAAATGCAATTTCTAATTTACATCACAAGATGGCAGCAAGTTTTTAATTCACTTAATTTTCACTAACCTACATTAACCTAACCTCTTGAAATTGTGGTTTCCTTACGAAATGACAGAAAACTTTGTTTAATGATCAGATATGTGTGTTATTTACAGGGATGTCAGTGTTTCAGAAGTACTCCAAACATCTACAGAACTGTATTTCTGCCTTCAAATCAGTAAAAAAAGACATTTATTATGACCTTTTAAAGAGCAATAGCTCACATTATGAGTTACCAAATCCCATTAAAGATATTTTGAATAAAAGCTGTAGGTTCTGTCTATAGTTTTATTTCTTGAAGAGAAAATATGACAAAGCAATTTTTGAAATTCAGGCTCTCAAGACTTGATCATGTGGATTCTTTCCTTTTAAGGAATTCTAATTTATGTTTGAAGTGTGTTCAATCAAGAGCTTTCAAAGTAATTAAATAACAGATTTGGCTTGGCTCAACTCCTTCTGGCAGATCTTTTCTCCTGTGCTGGCCAATCCCAGAAGTTAAAATTTTATTCTGGTTGACCTGATTTGTCCTAGGTGTTAATTGTCATTGCTTGTAGATCTTACAGAAGATGCATCTATGGCCTTTAAAATGCTCTACTTTTTGTCTCCCCCTGCAGTTTCACAACCACAGGCTGTACATAGCCAGCTGGAGAAGCCATCAAGCACTGCAATTCTCTGCAATACCTGTGGAAAACCATGCAAAGGAGAAGTTTTGAGAGTTCAGAGCAAATATTTCCATATTAAATGCTTTGTTTGCAAAGGTAAGTGTGACTTCTGCTTCTATGAGTAGGGCATTAGCAAGGTGTGTGACTTAATGATTCTGGAAACTTCACAGGCGTATTTTATGATCCAGTCCATGCCTGAAAGGATTTACTGTGAAATCTCTGGCTCCTTACTGTAAGATTATAAACATCCTAAATCCCAAAACTGTAATATGCTTTCAATGGATATAAAGCTGTTTTTATCAACATTGGAATTTACTATAGAGGTGGGATGTCAGGAAGAAGAGCAGTTTGGGAGAACAATGCAGGGCTAGGAGAGAATTAACATTTGCAAAGCAAGTCAGAGGTTATCTCTTGTGCAGCTCTCTAATGAATGCCACAGGGTGGGCCATGGCCACATCTGCTCAAGTTCTCTTGAGCTGGACTGTGATCTTTAAATTCCAGTGTGACCTTCTGTGCTTCTTCATTTTTGTGGGGGGAATGACTTGGTTTGCTCCAGATTGGTGCCTGGTGATCTTATATTGTCACAGGAATAGCAGAAGGATGGTCACAGGAAAAGGGAATTATCTGATGCAAAACCCCTTCTAGAGGTACTTGCTTATTTGAAAAGTTATCTGGAAGCTGCAAATTAATTTCTTTTAAATGTACAAGTACATAAATGTTAACTGATGTTTACTGAACAACCTGCTTACTCCATTATTAACCAGTGCTTCAAATGACATTTAATAATCAGATGTGTTCCTGTAACTATTTCTACTCCTCTTTAGAGAAACACTAGAAATAAAACTGTTGGCTATCCTGGTATTTTTTTAAACCACATGAGATTAAGTACCTACTTTTAATAACTGAGGCAATCTTCAATAAGTTAGACAGACAGGACTAAATGTTCAGCTCAATAATTGTGTTCTTTGCAAAACAGCACAGCAAGCAAAATAAGCACACTGCACTTTCCTAAACAGCAAAAATATTCTGGTCATCTATTCAGAAGAGATTTGTGTTTAAAGCAGAACACAGCTGATGCCTTGAGAGGCTCCCTAGAGCAGAGGCTAGACAGTGTTAAAGGAATAAAGTAGGCATTTATTAAAAAGGCCATCAAAGGACACACCTTGGGCAGTACAAGAGCCTGGCTGAGGCTACACCCAAGATGGATGATGGGTCACACGTTTTCACACTTTTGTAAGTTTGGTCCATTTACATATTGGAGTTAATTGTCCATTTACAGCTTCAGGTTATGAAGTCCCATCCTCTCTCATTGCTCTCCTCAACTGGCTGTTTATTCTTTTGGGGCCTGAAGCTGCAATGGTGTACTTGGTTCTTCGGATGGAAAAGGATTGTTTTGTTTGACTGAACTGTGAAGGGAACTTGCTAACAATTTATATGAAGTTCAGAGTTATATACCAATGCAGTACAGAATCTGGAAAACATGAAAGCTAAAACTTAAGGCATCACAGCCCATGCATGCATCTTTTAAGTTCTTTTAAAGCCAACTGTTCTTACAGCAAATGTCACTATTAAATCAGTTTTTCAGATCTAACTCAAGAAAAGAGCAGCTGATGTGTTATTCAGGAGTCTTGTCTCCTAGATTAAGCCTTGGTAACATTCTGGTATTTGCTCCATATTATTATTTTGATGAAATCCAAGCCTCCTTTATTTTTAACAGATTTGCTATGAGAAAGGACAAATCCTACAGAGGGAGTAAGACAGAATCATACATCCAATTTTTAGGTTTATAGTCCATCCCCATTTAGATGATGCCATGTCACCAGCAAATGTAGCATGTGGTCACTGAACTGATTCACTGATCCCAAATTTAGGCAGTGCAGAGGGTTTTTTCCCTCCCCATGCAGAGGAAGATGATGAATGCGCTGTAGAAGCTGCATTGCCCCTATCTCACTGTAAGAGATAAGAAGGAATTTGTTTGCTTCTGGCAGATCTTGGACAAAATGAGGAAAATATCACAGTGTTAACGAGGTAGCAGAGTAGCATCTGTCAGCCACCTGTCAGTCTCTCAGCTGGCACAGGAGAGTGTCAGAGAGGTGTGATTAAACTGCTGCTTCCTGTCAGGCCTCATGGACTCCTCCTTACTAATCATTTTGCTAAGTTTGCACACATGGTTGCTTTGAGGGTTTTCTCTCATTATTTAAATGCCATAATTTTTTTATCACCTTTCAAGGGTTTCCATCAGTTTTCTGGAATTCTCCTGGTGTCTGTTTTTGTTTTGTTTCTGGGCTTTATTTGTTACTTAGGAAGCATAAGTTGCTTTGTAATATGGATTTGCCATGTTGTTATGTGAGAAGAGCTTTGGAACAGAACAGAGCATTGAATATACATTTCACCAGCTACATAAAAGGAGACAAATCAGGTTAGGCAAATGTCACTTAGATTTTTAAGTTAATGGATGAAAGAATGCAGTTCATGTGTTAGGATTTAGCAAAAAAAAAATGGTATTCAGTTCCGATCAGTGGATCTGCTTTCAGCCTTGGAGGAGTTTTGTGCCATGATCCCTGCTGTGCCCTGGCAGAGGGATGATTCTGGGAATGTATTTATCTTCTTGTTGATTCCTCCCTGTGGTGCATTTATTTTGATGCTACTCAGCAATGCAGTCCTGTCTCACCTCATGCACCAAAGCTGGCACGTGGAAAGAGGCTGTGTGTCCAGCACCCAGTGCAGCTGCAGGACTGTCCAGGACAATCCCATGAGTGGGCTGGCTGCACTGCCCTGCTGAGATGCCTGCCTGCTTGGTCTACTGCCTCTGTATTAAATCATCTTGCAGCCTGCATCAGAAAACATTTAATATTTATAAAGCTGCAGGAAATTTGGGTCCCTCTCATAGAATTTATGGCTGTAAAGTGATGGAAAATGCAAACTGAAAAAAAGCCCATGGATGAGAATGAGAAATGGCCATGGTGTGGTGTCTAGAGGTATCTGAGGTCTCTTTGAATGACCTCATCAGTGACAGATGATACTACACTGGAAGAAGTCACACCTTTTTGAATATGGGTGAAATTTGAAACTACTTCTTGGATAGTTTTGGATAAATTATGGGGTTTCAGAGGGTCAAATACACTGATTGAATGAATTGTTTCCTTTTTATTTTTAGAGTAGAAAGGTAGTTTTGTGTATTGCCATACTGTTCGATTATTCATAGAATGGCTTAGGCTGGAAAGGATCTTAAGGATCACCTGTTTCCAACCCCCCTGCCATGAGGAAGGACACCTTCAACTAGACCAGGTTGCTTAAAGCCCCATCCAGCCTTGGACACTTCCAGGGGTGGGACAGCAACAGCTTTTTTGGGCAACTTTTCTTATGGGGACTGTGAGTTTCAGAATGGTAACAGCAATTAAATAGATGTCTTTTGTATTAAAATTAAATTACATAACCAAGAAAGTTAGCATAAAGTCACTAATTCCCATGAGGTTCTTCTTTCATTCCCCAGATAATGATTCTAAACAATTCAAAGCTTTTAAAAGGTGAAAAAACTCTTATTATACAAGACTAAGAGCCACATCCAGATTTAAAAATTTAACAGCAGTACTGGGAGTATCTACTAGTTTCGCTCAGTATCAAAGTTTGATAGGACCTAAAGAGGTAAATAGGCATTATAAATAAGGTTTATACTCATATCTATTAGTATGTGTTATTTCCTGTTTAGCTGCACATCTAATCTGGTCATAAAATGCTGTAGGGAATATGCCATCTAACCTCACTTCAAATTTTACTTAATTTTTAGTTTAAAATACATCCCATTTTAAGCAGGTTTTATAAAAGTACTGTTGTAATGAAGCAGATGTGTTTGATATAGTACAGCAAAGTTTCATTAGACTTCAAGGGCTTTGGTTCCCATGTTTGCTAATTCTTTTTTTATTTGTTACCACTGTAATAAAAGTACCAAGGAAAACAACTACAGCAATAAAATATTAATTTTTTTAAAGTGTTGAATATAAACTATTCTAAGGGTGTCTGTCAGGTCAGGACTGCATTTAATGGAGTGGATGGTATTAGAAAAATATCAACTTGGAGCTTGTTTGCAACAGTGTGATTTAGTAGACCCAGTAGAGACAGGTTAACCTAGAATTGTAGATAGGAGAGATGCAGGTTCTGTAATTATATTATCTAGGGTAGCCTCTTAGCTCTTTGATGAGGATACAAACTACCCTGTTTTGTTAATGTTTAGCAAGTATTCTTTAATTTTCTGTGTTTTGATAGTATCCTGACATTTCCAGAGTGGCAGTGACCAATTTAAACAGGAAAATCCATACTATCTTGCCAAAGAGTGTTCTTTGTACATATGTGAGAAAAACTATCACTTACATCTGTGTCCTTTCCTGGTTTGTCTTGATGAGAGGAAATAAACTTCCAGTCTGAGCCACAGAGGTAAAAACATGATCAGTGTGCTGTATCTGTTTCATTGCATCTTGTATGGATCTTGTTTTACCCCTAATCAAAATTCTCCTGATTGCTGTCCTGCCATAGGTGCTGCACATGCAGCCTGCCCTGCTGGCACAGCTGGCAGTTGCAGGTATACTTCTCCCCCCATTCATTTTCATGTTTTTTTAAATTAATCTGCTAGAATTTATCACATCTCCAGTTTAGAATAGGGTATGTGGTCCTGGGGATCAATGTTTCTGTGACCCTGCAGTGTCCTGGGAATTGTGAAAAGCCCGGGTCTGGATAGATCACTCCTATGCCATTTTCTCAGTAGAACATGCCACAGAACTCAGAGTTATATCACTTATCAGGAAGTCCTATTAATGGGAAGGGCTAAGACAGAATATTCAGTGAAAATATTGAAAACGTGGAGTAACTTGGCAATAGGAGTTATTTGTTGGATGGATCAAATGCATCTGCTAGGATATAAATATGTTCAGAGCTACACTGAGCAATCTGAGGGACTCACATTTGAACATAGCTACGGGGTTTCACCTTTCAAAATGAGACTCATTTACGGGAAGCTCATTTGTAACATTTCCAAGTCCCGGATTTTTGCCAGGCAGTAGGGATTTCTGGAATTTATGGTCTCATGGGCACTGGGGATTAGTGTAAGGACTCTTATTCACCAGGCACTCTCAGTAACGTGTCCAACACTTCCTGAGTCCTTCAGGGGTTTGCAATCCCAGATCATATTAACTCAGTATAACAGGAAAAACTGCTTCCAGTGTAATGCTCTCCAAGGTTGCAGAGTGTGGTAGGTTTAGGGCTGCCTTACCAATGTCATGTTTGCTTTTAATTTTTGTTTCACTGAAGTGAATATGATGATAATAACAATCACTTTTGCCAGTGCAAAAGTAATTTCATGTAGCAGCAAATGGTTCTGTGTTGTAGTTTTAAAATCTGAACTTTAAAAATTTTAATCACTAATTTTTTTAAAAAAAAATCAATAATTAAAACATGAACAAATTTTGATCTCTTGTTTAACTTGCACTATCACAGATTAGTGGATAATTTTCCTTTTTTATAATCATGTTACTGTTGCAACCTTTCTTTGCATTCATTAAAACTTCCTGCAGCCCCTCGTGTCCTGGCCATATACCCATCACATCAGCACTCTAGAAACATGGCATATGTATTTCAACCAGACTCTGATGAATCTTTTTTTAAGAGCATCTTTTGTGCATTTAATAAATGCATAATTAGTAAAGCATGGTGAAAAGAGAGGAATAATGGTTATGAGTACTGGTAAAGGAATATATTAATAACATTCAATAAAAGGTAGTTAACTACCCACCAAGGGAAGCCAAACCTCTGTTGCTTCTGTTTTCCAATTTATTTACTCCTTATTTGTATCTTTCTAGTTGGTAGGACGAGAAGTTATAGTAGAAAGTATAACTGCTCATTAGAGGATAAGATTTTCAAATCTATGTAAGTTTGCTGGCAGTAAAGAAACTATTCATATAAAGAAGTTTTGAACCACATTAGATAATGTCACTGAATTGTTGTTGTTGTTGTTATTATTATTATTAAAAGCCTGTAAGTCTTTTTAATTACTCATATTCTCTTTTTGGGTAAGGTTTTCCCTGTGCAGAGGAAAATCAGTGCCTTTATGCAGGGGACTTCCAGACTATGTGAGGCTCTTTCCCTTGAGGACACAGCAGGGATACAGCAGCACTCTGGAGTAGGCACTGGGCATTTCAGTGCACCAAGGTGATGTGATGCCTGCATTGAGACCCAGAGAGAGTTGTTGCATAAAATTCATCACTGCCACAGTGGTGTTATTTCACCTCCCACCTTCTGCAATTCATTAACAGGAGACCATCTGCCATATCTGTGAATAGAGCAGGGACTTAATTTGCAAACCTGGAACTGGCATCCAAAGCACTGTTAAAAAAATTTTGAAAATATTTGGTGTTGTTGCTTTGCATGTTGGGTTTTTTGTTTTGGTTTTTTTTTGGGTTGTGGGTTTTAATATATTTTATTGTTTTTAAAAATCTGTTTTAATTAGTCTGGCAAATGACAGCGGTATCTTATCATAAACACTTCAGATGCTATTAGGTTGAAAATGGGTTAAAGCACATTACTCTGTTTCTTAAATTTCTTTAGCATACTTGTAAATTTTAAATAACCAGATTGAGTCCTTAAAATAAGAAATCAATATAAATGAGGCATTTTTTCCAGTTTTCTTGGGGATTATTTTGGTATTTTGAAACAGCCACATACCTAAAAATGCTGTGAGGACCTTGCTCACCTCTAAGACTATGGGAGAGCTTTGTAGGGCCGTAGCACTGTCTCTAAGCTGTTGGGAACTATGCTCTCCAGAAGGAAAATAGAAATACACTTCCTAATGAAAAATTACTCTATTTGTAATTCCCATTTATTGTAGGAGTCAAGATACATAGTGCACAGGAAACTTCCCAAACCCTCCTTCATTTTAATTGGTACACTCTAATGTTTTGTCAATCTCATAAGAGCATTCTGAATCTCAAAGGGGTTTTCTGCACTGAAGTATTTACTCCTCAAATTAATTTATGAGCATCATGGCCAGTGTAGCCTGGGAGCTTGTGTAGGTGCACTGTGCTCTGTATCCTTTTTAGCTGTATCAGTGCTGCATATGCATGGTGAAGTGTTGCAGTATATGATATATCCCCACAGTTCTCTGTATATTTTCTGCTCCCAAAAGTTGCTGGTTTTCTTCCATCAGACCTGTCTGCCTTTCTGCATTTCCTGGCTGAAAGCTGGAGAAGAGGCCAGCAGGTCTGTCCAGGACTTTTCTGGGGCTGCATGCTGCTTTTGTTTGCCCTGGATTAAACAAAATGAGGTGTCATTCAAGTCCTTGATATTCTAGATGGCATTTTAGATATTATTACTAATACACTGCCAGTGACTGACAGGCTTGAGTATTCCTGATTTCACAGATGTGTTTGGAAAGACAGTTGATAGGATAACTCATGTATAGAAGAGTGATTGATTTGTATAGTTTATATAGCCCATTGCAAGGTTCCTTCTGTCTTACTGCTACTTACCAACAGACTGAAGGTTCAGGTGTGAATTAACTAAGAGATATCCCCTTGCCAATATTTGCATGGCCAGCAAACTTGGAGCTGGGAAAGACTTCCCCAAAAGCTTTGTGAAAAGCTTATCTGGTGTTACCACACCAGACCATGCAAGAAGGAGTATCACAGTCACAGCCATCTGCTGGAAATGAGCTTAGACTGCTTCAGATTAATTGCAGTTCAGTTTGACAAAGCTGTAGTGGTGGATGTTTGCCAGGTGGTTGTGATTCCTTCTCACAGGCAGAGTGGCCAGGAGAAATGTTCCACATATAATTAGGGGCTTTTGGAGAATGGTATCCCAGACTTCATCAATGGTGTATGAAGACATAGAATTTGGCTGCCAGAAGAGAGTAGTATCAGCAGTGTACTTACTACGTGTCATTTTTGGGATCATAGTCAGCCAGCAGCATCCATCTCATGGATGGAGGAAAATGCCAGAAATGGACATAAAACCACAGTGCTGAGGGGAAAAAAATTCATTTAACTTACGACAGGCAGAAAATGGGAGGGAAAAATATAGACTTGACATGCGCAGTTTCATGTAAGCAAACCACTTGATTGTCTGGCACGTTGGGATGGCGGGACCTGCAGTGCATGCTGCTGCTGCAGCCTGCTGTAATGTGCAGCAGCATAGCATCCCCCAAACAGCTCAGGACACAGCTGGTTTTTAGGCCCACCGTGCAGCCAAAAAATTAATCTACTTTCAGCAGGCTCATTTGCCAGCACAGAAAATAGATGCATTTTATATTTGTACACTGCAAATGGATGATAAACAGCAGTGGAATAGCACCATGCTTAAAGTGCATTGATTAATTGATTTACTGCTATTTATTTTTATAAAATAATAGTATAATGAAAGGGACATTTAAAGGTCATCTAGTCCAAACTCCTCTGGAATGAACAGCAATATCTTCAGCTAAATCAGTTTGCTCATGGCACTGTCCAGCCTGACTTTAAATGTTTCCAGAGATGGACCATCTACCACCTCTCTGGATGACCTGTTCCAGTGTCTCACTAGTCTCACTTAAAAAAAAAAAAAATCTTCCCTATATCCTGTCTAAATTGC
Source organism: Alaudala cheleensis (assembly GCA_013398995.1). Lineage (NCBI taxonomy): Eukaryota > Metazoa > Chordata > Aves > Passeriformes > Alaudidae > Alaudala > Alaudala cheleensis. Next base: position 123,823 of record VWYE01005343.1, read on the forward strand.
AGCTATTTTAGTTTAAAACCATTACCATTACACACTGCATAAATTCCAGTGCTTCAGGTGCTGTTACAGACACCGTGCTAGGGAAAAAAGTAATCTTTTTCTAAACCAGTAGAGAAACCCCTCACATCTATATATGAAGTATTTTGGTGTCAGGTAACTGCAAACCATCTTGAAGAGTGGGATTATCCAGCTGTAAGAGAAGCCACCCTGAGATGCCCTCCCTAAAAATGGTGTGGGTATTATCCCTCTCAAGTCCCAATGCACATCCAGGTACTGGGTTGTTACTAAATATCATAAAAATAAGAGAAAAACATTTATTTATTTACTATTTAAAAATTTCTCCTAAAGCTTATAACTGCTCAGGAAAAGGCATTGCCTTGTATGCAGGGTAATACCAAGACAAGAAGATGAGTTACTCTTTGTTAGTCTCTTCAATAATTGCTGTGCTTGCAGTGCTTTTCTTTTATCACCAAGATGAACTCCAGAAACGGTTCAAAACTGTTTCTAGGTTATAAATAACCCTTCCTCCAGATACTCCTTTTGGAAGACAAATGCTAGGTAGTAGTGGATATGACATAATGCTGATTTCCTGTCCTAGAGAGTAAGATCTGGTAGCTGTCTTCAGGCATTCTCTCTAGACTTCCTCCAGCTTTGCTTTTCTGGTTTCTTGTCTCTGCAGGATCATCTCAGATGGGCAGTGAGTGGCTCTGTCCACATAAGTTGCAGGCAAGGGGCACAGTATCTCACCTGAGAGGAGGCCAGTGGGTCTCTTTTCAGAGCTGCTCTTCTCAGCTTTAAACCATGCCTGTTTTAATATCCAGGCCAGTATTTAACTGGAATCCCTCTGTTCTTCTCTGGTCAGCTGGGTGTCAAGTTAAATTGGATCAGATGGTTCAGAGAGTGCAGGAGCAGGCAAGGGTTTGTGACTCAAGGTATGGGCTGTGGAGCAGAGCTGGTGGTGCAGTGATGTGCATTCAGCCACTCTGCAAATGGAGAGGCTGAAGTGATGGTGATGCAGAAAGGGGCCTGGTGAGAGAATCCCAAACTCACTTTTATTTTGCAGTCCCAATAACGTGTTTTTCTGTCTCTCTTTGGCTGAGCAGTTTCACTGCAGGGTTTCCTGAGAAGCCAGGATTAAGTGCATTAGTGCAAACTGCCTTGGAGTTGTACACAACTTCAGAGTAGTTGTAACATTAGTGACAAAAGAGAGGCCAATACCTTCAGGGTGAGACAGAGTGCCACCAAATGCCAGTGGCAGGACTGCTGCAGTTTCCGTGTGCCCCAAACCTTGCACCAGAGCTCTCAGCTGCAGAGAGACAGAGCTTGCCTGGCTTGCATTTATACAACAAATAAAGATTTGCTTGTGCAAAATGTAAGAAACTTATCTAGGGAAATAATCCCTCCCTCCTCTTTTCAGAAATGCAGTTATGTCCTTGTAACTTTTTTCTCTTATGATCAACTTTGCAAGTTCAAACACTGTATGATGCAGTTCAGAAGTGCTCTAGGGCATCAGTATCAGCTCAGCATGCTGCTCAACATCATCTTAAATCCATAGCTGAGCTCTGCTTCTGTGACACCAGTAGGTAGCTGAAATATACATGACATCCAGAAAGTTGTGCCAGATTTTTGGAAAATCTGTTCAAAAAGGCTGTCTTTCATAAAAATGAGAGCATGGGTGAGGAAGAGAAATGTTAAAGCAAATGTGTTAAGCCTGTGAGATTAAGAACACGAACAAGGTATTGAAATATAAATCATCTAATCCATGTTGTCCATGACACGAGCAATGTAATTGGAATTATTTTGAATTATAGGAAAGATTAGAACCTGTAGTTCTTCAGTTCTTGACCATGCACTAATACAATTCTAGCATGATTGTTGTTTTCTGGCTCTTAGCAGTCAGGGCCATCTCCAGGGAGAATGATGAACACTGGAATCCCACACAGGGATGAGCCCACAGAGGGCTCAAAGAGGGCCTTGAGCCCAGGCCTCCTGTGCTACAGTTAACAAAGAGCATAAAAAAGGGAGGGTGATTGGATTGTAATTTTGAATGGATGATCTGGATCCCCTGCTTTCTTGGGGTTTCTGCACTGTATGTGTTACTTTGTACCTTGGGCACCTCTGTTGGACTCTTTTCTTGTAGGTGCAAGATGACTGATTCTGACACTGCAAACAGGCTTGGGTGTGAGTTGCCAGGCTTTATGTTTAGAAACCAAAGTGCCTGTGGACTCTCAGGTGCCTAAGTGGAAATCTCAATCTTGAATTTTAGAAGTGTGGATACTTCTGCTATTTTGGGACCAAGGCACTGAGCAACTCTGCAATGTTTTGTACATGCAGCCCAAATTTAATAAGGAACATTCCCACTCCTTTTCTGTGGGCTGTGTGTGAGTAGTGACACTGCTGTGGTTCAGCACCGTTTGACTGTAAACACCATTTGCTGGTGGAGCACATTCCTGCATGAACAGGAGCAGGAGTACGTAGTAACAAGTGTGGTGCTGTGACTTGCAGTAAAGGAGTAGTCAACACAGCAGCAGAATCACCACTTTGAAGCCAGTTCTCTTTTAAATCAGGTCTGTTTTCAGAGATTCTGGTCAATGTGGATGATGGTCCTGTTCTACGGGACTGCTATTTCTGTATGACTTCACCAGACCATTGTATCTCTCCTTTCCCAACTTGTATGTTCTCAAAATTCCAGCCTAGTTCCATCCCTGGTGCAATGAAGAAAACCCCTGAACAGCCTCACAAGCCTTTGGTTAACCAACTTTAACCCTTTCCTACAGGTTTAGTTTAAAAAATAGAAATTGATATTTAGGACTAAAACCTTACTTTTAACAGGAGCAGATTAATCTGGAGATGCCTCCAGCTGGTGAGTGATGTTCCTCAGGTAAACATGAGAGTTGATTTAAACTGATTTAACTTGTGAAAACTTACAGCAGTTGCCATGAGCATCAGGCCCCAAGTTTAGAGACAGCTGTACTTAAACTCTTTTTGTCTCCAGGAGAAGTATCAAACACTTGTAATCTGTCACAGATGTTTCTTTGTCACACTGGTGCTTTAGATTTTAAAGGTTAATATCCTTTATACATTTCTTTTAACCTGTTTAGTGTGTTGTATATGGTAACCCTGAACTCAACTCCTGCAGACTTTAACTTTGTACTCACAAAGGTTGTACTGAGGTTGATATTTTTACATTAAAAATTTTACATTAAGACCAGGCTATTAGTGTCCAAAGTACATGATGGTGTAATTTACTGTAAGAGTAGTGTCTTTCAGATGCAATCTGTTCTTTGATCATAAGCCCTTACATTGAAGTGCTTAACTGCTCCACTGGGAACCATTCAGATCACAGGTGAAAAATCAGCCTAATCTTAGAACATTTGTTTCTTGCCTTCTGAGTCTTCCTTTTCTCTTTCTGCAGCATGTGGATGTGACCTGGCTCAAGGAGGATTTTTTGTGAGACAGGGAGACTACATCTGTACTTTGGACTACCAGAGACTCTATGGCACACGATGCTTCAGCTGTGATGAATTCATTGAGGGAGAAGTGGTCTCAGCACTGGGGAAAACCTATCACCCAGACTGTTTTGTGTGTGCTGTCTGCAGGTAGGTTTTCTACAAGAAGTTGTGTTTCTGATGCCAGAATGCCCTGAATGCCAGGCATTCAAACCTACAGCCTAGAAACAGGGTTTTCTGTTACTCACTCCTTAAAAAAATTGCAGAACTAAAAAGAAAAAAAATCTGTAATTTTTTTCCAAATGAGTTTTTCTTTTTTATATTATCTTATGTGTGAGGTTTTGAAAGTTCTTTAGTAACTGCCACTGTCTTTGTTGTAAGGCGTTTTGCCCCAAGACTTGCTTTAGTTCTCTTGTGTCTGCTGTTTTGTCATTCGTTGGCCTGAAGTTGTCAAGGATTCCAATGCCAGTGGCTGAGTCCTCAGCAGGCTACAACTAAAGCCCAGTGTAGTTCAGTGGGGTCATTGCCCACACAGATCCCAAACTCAGCAATATGAGGGATTGATGTCATTTTGACCTGCATCTTAATCCTCTCGTGTAGAAACAGCACAAACATATCTGTTGAAGACTTCATGAAGAAGCTTGAAGTGCACTAAACCTTCAGGAAACACACTCTTTTAGCAGTTTGGAGCAAATGGAAATGCTGCCATAGTTTCTCTGGCTAAACTTGAGATTTTAGGAGTACAAGAAAAGCAACCCCGCTTTCAAAGGATTCCAAAGCCCAACGAGGCACTGGTGCAGCACAGTTTAGATGCTCTGTGTGCTGCTGCCTCATGCAGTGACTATGCAGTCCCAAAGCAGCATGTCCCTGTCACTGTGGTGTCTGCCAGCCCATGGAGCTGCTGAGTTTAGAAATCCTCCTGTGCTGATGGTTGAGCAGGACTTCAGATTCTACAACATCTGTGGCTCGTGACAGATTCTCAGTTAAATGAAGCAATTGCACAAGTAATAATAACAGTCATGACAAGGGGAAGGCTAAGATTGACAAGCCATTATTATATTAAATCCTGTCTAAGCTTTGCAGTGTTTAATAGGACATATTTCCTTTTGGATACTACAAACATGAAGAGTGAAGATAAGAAAAAAATCTTAATTTTTTTCCTAGTTTATGCTTTCTTTTAATAGTAGGAAAAATTATTTTAAGTGGATCTTGTGAGTTAGCTGCTGGCTTCATGCACTCTTGGCCTGCAGCCTGGCAGTATTACAACTCTACTGATTAGCACAGTTAATTTTTGGTACTTTTATTCTCAGCACTAGTACCTTCTGTAAAGTGAGGTACTTCTTCATGTAAGAGAAGTCAAAAAAACTGATTGATTCTATTTTTCTGGCTAAATTTGCTTGTATCCTCAGTCATACCACTAGAGCTTAGAGGAAATTTATTTAACTGTGTGTTACTGTACTTCGAAACTACCTGACTTGGGTTTCAGGCCGTTGCATATACCAACTCCTGCTCTATGTAGTCAGTCCTTCAGCTGATAGCTTGGAGCTTGGTGATACAGTTTATTTGTCTCCCTGGAAATTTGGAATGACTTTATATAAAGTACCTAACAATTCAGCTTCAAGTGAGTTAAATTCCAGCACCGTGAAATTATTCGTGCTGCAAATGCCATGTGTGATGAAGATGTGGTAGAGCTTTTAAAAATGAAGTTCCTGATACAATAATATATTGTGTAAAAAATGAAATCAGAGCTATTCCCTAATCTTCTGTATAACTAAATAATAGTATTAAATGCTATTTTGCTGTTTCTAGTTGTTCAGTGGAGAGACCCAGATCTGCTTCTGTTGCTTTTCTTGGAAGGACACACAAATTCATATTGTCTTCATCAGAGCCAGCTAATGCCCTGCTGACTAGCAGGATTCAATTAGTGTCTCCCAGGGGTGTTGTAACACTGATTTGTGGTGCAGAGCAGCAGAAGAATCCTGTCATGTGTTTGTATGCTTTAAATCAGCTTCAATTACCCCTGTCATTGCAAGCCAGACATAACCTGTATTTTTTATGGGGAAGAGTGTCCTATCTAAACATCATCAGCATTTATTTCATTGACTGATATCCTCAGTAAAAACAGGATTGGTAGACTATAAAGACTTGTTGTTTAAGCCAAAGGAAGGAAATTGATTGTTAGTTTAAAAAACAGTAATAATAAAACAGAGGGGGAAAATGGTGTAAAGCTCTCTAACTTGACTTTCTCCTTGGTGGGAAGAGTCAGGAGAGCCATTTGTGCCCTCATTTCTTACAGATGGGTGGAACCCTTAAATACAGTGCTGAAGCACACTGTCAGTAGTAGTTGGTGGGAGATGCCAACTGCATTTGGCATTACCTTTTACAGCCAGACTTTAATGTGGGTGCTGTGTTAGAAATCTAACCTCCAGAATGGTGTGAATTTGAGAGGTGGTGACTGCCTGCCAGTGGGGCTGATCCTGCTCTCGTGGAAACCAAGCCAGGCTCTTACCATCTTCAGCATGGAAACACGGGAGCAGAAGGCGTTTTGCACTCATGCCACGTTTCTCCAGAATGCTGGAGATCCAGAATGCAGGATCGTTACATCCTTTTAAATGAGCACTTCTGAGACCACTATTTCTGTAGCTGCTGAAGTAACACTTTGAAACTGTTTCTATATTGCATAGTAAACCTGTGAGAGCAGCAGCTCCTTTTTTTCCCCTTATTTTCAGAGAAGATAAGGTCTGAATAGAAACATGTGGGAAGTGTATGGCAGCATCAGTGAGAAAACCTAGCTGGCAGGAGTAGTGGGAAGAAGTCAGCAATCCAAGCCCAGCTGTCTCCTGATATTACTACTGTTGGATGCCACATGGCCCAGTGTCACAGGGAGCTGTATTCCTTGTACCCTCTGTGCTGCATTTGTGACCTGCTGTCCTTCTCTGTGAAAAAGCTGGAGTGTCAGAAATCCAGCTCATCCCTGGGCATCTCTTGGGAGTCAGATGCTACTGCCCAGGGCTGCCACAAGCTAAATTCTGAAAAAAAAAAAAAAAAAAGGAATTGGTATTCAGAGAAAAACTGATAAAAGTACAATATGTTGTGCTATTGTACTATTTGACTGTTTCCCTCTATCTTGTGTTAACCAAGTGGCTCCTAAAAAAAACCAAACAGATTTCAAGTGTGTGTTTGCTCTGCTGAAGTAAAGATTGAGGGCTTAATCCCTTCTTCCAGTGCTATTCGTAGTCTGGTGAAACCTTTTTTCTGCTGTTGTGTTTTGTGATGATAATGCCTAAAACTAGGAATGAGAGGAAAAATAACAACATAGATAGAAAACTGTTGCAGATTAAATGCTTACTCTGAATTCCCAGGAAGTGGCTGAGCAATCTTCTTAACAGCTTCATTAATTGGAAGGAGCTTTGTCCTCCAGAGGGCTGCCAAAGACATTTCCTTCAAAAGCTTCATGTGCTTATAAAAGTGAAATAGAAAGCAAGAGAAAATTGAGGCTGGCTGTAGCAAAAGAAGCTTAGTTTTATTAAAACTGTGCACATACTTCTTACATGGCTGTCATAGTCAGGACAGTTTGGCTCTTATGTAGGATGGGAAAGGGTGGGACATTGAGTCTTTCAGAAAGAAATGGGTTCTCATGCCTGTGATAATACTGTGAAAATTGAATTTTCAGGAGGCATCTTAATGTGCAAAGTTATATAGATTTAGTAAGCATATATAAGATGTATGGTCTGTCTAATGTGGTACCTAGAGTATGATTTCTGTTCCTGCTGGGCTGTGTGGTCACTGAATATCAAAAAACTGGGATTTGATTTTATGGGTATTACTGTAGTTAGTAAAGTTGGAATAGTTCCCCTTTTAGTTTCAGTATTCTTGTACTTAAAAATTGGAAAAAATTGTGACATGTAAATGATAAAGAGAGGACGACTTGACCCTTAGGTGCAGGATAGATTAGCACATACATCCTGGATTAATAAAGAAATAGGTTTGTGATTGCTTTACAGAATTTTGATATCTAACTTTTTCTGAGTTCAGGAAGTTTTCTTTTAAAAAAGCATCTTGACAGAAGCTGATTATGTGCCATGTAGAGCTGAATAGTATGTGGAGGGGAAAGAGGCAGATACATATTCTTCAAGGGGTTGTGTGCCAAACCCAGCTATAAAACCTCTTTCAACCCATATTTATTTTTACTGCTGTCAAGAAGGTAATTCGCTTTGGCCAGGCAGTTGAATAAAAAAAATCAGAAAGCTGAAAGCTTTTCTTTTTTCAGCAGAAGATTATGTAGTCCTACATGTATAGTACTGCTACTTCTAGAATGAACTGAGATAGTCTGTGTATGTATGTCTTCAGAAATTAGGATAATACTGTAAATTAGAAGTTCAAATTCAATTTCTTCTTAAACATAGCAATCATGACAGACTTTTTGAATATGCTAAACCTTTTTATTTGCTCACTTCTTTAGTGCTGCTGGATTTGGAAAGGGTTTGGTTCTCACTTAAGCAGCACTGGGTGCTTCTTAAGGCATCTCAGGAAGTGGTCTTCTTCATCTCACCACCAGTTACCCACTGAACACTAGAAACACAGGGTGTTGAGCCCAAGACTTTGAAATCAGCCTGTTCTTGGCATTTTGATTCAAACCAAACCTATTTATCAACATGTGGTTCTTCCTGAACAAAGGAGGGGTGGTGTGCTGCTCTTCAGGTTCAGGTCTGCTGCTCTTTAGAGCAAGGGTCTGGAGCACAAGTCCTGTGAGGAGCAGCTGAGGGTACTGGAGTTGTTCAGCCTGGAGAAAAGGAGAGTCAGGGGGTACTTACTGCCCTCCACAACTGCCTGAAAGGAGATTGTAGTGAGGTCGGGTTTGGTTTCTTCTCCCAGGCAACCAGTAATAGGACAAGGAGGAATGTCTTTATGTTGTACCAAAGGAGGTTCAGATTGGATATTAGGAAAAGGTTGTTTGCTGAAGAGGGGGTTAAACATTGGAACAGGGTGCCCAGGGAAGTGAAAGGGTCACCATCCCTTGCAATGTTCATTAAATCAGTAGACATGGCACTGTGTGATGACACGAGCTTGGTGGTGTTTGGTCAAAGATTGGACTTGATGATCCTGGAGGTCTTTTACAACCTTAGTGATTCTAGGGTTCTTTTTGGTTCTATATGAAGCATCCCTATAACCCTAGAATATGTGGTGGAAGGCATCTGTGGGGTTCTGTGGTCCAGCCCCTGCTCAGAGCAAGTCCAGTTTGAGTAGACAGCTGATGGCATTCCTTTAACATATTTCTAAGGATGGAGATCCAACAGACTCTCTGAACAACGTGTTCCAGCATTCAGCAAGCTCTTGGTAATTATTTTCCTTATATTGAGCTGACATTTTCCATGTTCCAGCTTATGTCTGCTGCCTCTTGTCCTTTCACTCTTTACCTCTGAGAAGAGCATGGCTTCAATTCTGTGTGCACGTCATCAGGTAGTTTTAGACAGCAACACAATCTCCCCTGAGCAGGTACAGCTCCTGCCTCCCCGTGTGTCCTGTGCTGCAGCTCTGGACCTGGCCACCTTCCCTCATCTCCCTCCAGTAAATCTTGTCCTGAGGAGCCCAAGATGGTGCCTGCTGCAGTCTCTTAAATGATGAACAGCAGGGAAGATCACATCCCTGGATCTGCTGGCTGCACCAGTGCCTCCCAGGACATGGCTGGTCAGTTGTCATGGGGACACTCTGCTGACTCATGTCCAGCATGGTGTCCACTGTGATCCCCACATCTTCTTAGGCTTTCCAGCTGCCTAACCCCTGTGGTGCACTGTGCATGGGGCTGTTCCTCACTGCTTGCAGGATTTAGCATTTTCCCTCACTGAAGTTTGTGTAGATGGTAGATAGCACTCAGTGTCCACTTTGTATCATCATTTTAATCCGCAGAGATTCATCCCTATGGGACACCTTGAGGGATGTGATTGTACCAGGTACAAGTTGGAGCAGAATTTGATCCTGCTGGTCCATAGGTTGCAGTCTGACATTACACCTGACCTGGTGTAACTGCAGCCAGCTACTGAAACTAATAGCTTTGCTCTCTCCACAACCTGACCACAGGCTTCTCCTAATTTTCATATATCAAATTTTGTCGACTGTTCAGCCACTGAGTCAGATCAGCAATTTAAAGAATAGATGGCCATCCATCTGCTCTGAAAAAAAAAATAAATTAATATTTTCCTTTGTCCCTCCCAGAAAGCTTGAATGACTTGCCCACAGCTGCATAGATTGAGGAGTGGTGCAGAGAGAGACAAGACCAGGACCTGACCTTTTGGTATCAGCACACAGTTACCCTGGATTAGGGTGATGGTGATTTGATGTTTTACAATACAGTTTTGTTGGTCACCTCCAGATTTTTTTCTGGGTTTGCAAATATTGTAGGCAGGTGGATAAAACATAATTTGTTGAGACATGAATCATGGATGTATTAAAATTCTACAAGTCATTTGAGAGAGCTGCTTTAAAAATACTCCTAATTCTCATTTTAAAAATAGATTATCCAACTGTGAAAATCTCACTGAATATTTATTAAAGGATAAGTAGCTAATTAAAACCCTGTCCTGATTTTTGCAATACCTAGCAGTGTTCAGTGGGTGACTGGTGGTGAGATATCATTGTATCTGAAGGCAGCTATGCTGCTCTTAGCCTAAAATTCTATATATAGTCCTGCTCACAACTTAAAGAGCTCAGAAACTGAAACCTTGTTAATTGACTGTTACCACCTTCTGTTGTGCCTTCACTCATACTGGCACTGAAATGTTTGAGCAGAGCTGCTTGTGAAAGGGAGAGGTCAGCTGGTGCAGGAAAACTGACAAATGTGTTAGGTATGAGTTCCCAGTGAACAAGACAGTGAAACAAACTTTGAGACTTATTTATGGGTTTAGAAGACCTGTGAGTGGAGGAAATGTCTGTCTGTACCTTGGGGTGGACAGCTCTGAGGAATATTTCTCTGGGGTTTTTCAGAGCAGGGTGTCTGAAAATATTTGGAGAACAAGAAAGAAAAACAAAAAATTGTTGCCCACTCCCATTGGAATGGAAAGGTATGGTGATTAGCCACTGAACTCTTAGAAAATAAAGCAAGTACACTATTTTTATGCTCTCCTATCTAAGGAGGCTCAGTGACTTGCTGTGGTGCCTGTGAGCTTTGGCATGTTTGGAGGTGTCATCTGCCTGGCTCTGTCTTTGTGCCATAGGAGGTCAATAATCCTGTTCTTCTCTTCTAGTTTTAACTTCTTTCCTTTTAGATTGTCTGATTGCTTAGACAGTGATGAGATGAGTAGGTGGTCTCTGCTTAAGTTAAGCTGCTGCTTGGTGCATCTGTTTGAGCTGTGCTCAGTTTGAAGTTCATTATTAGGTATATCCCTGAATCAGGCAGAAATATTTACCTTGCCTCTTCCTACAGCTCCTTGTACACTACAAAGAGGATTGTTCAGTAATCACAGTCATTCTTTAGAGCAGTGAATTGCTCACAGCTCCAGCACCATCCCCAGGATGATTAATGGTGCAAAGCCTGCTGTTTTATTGAGGCATCCCATGAGAGCCCAGCTGGGTCATGAGCCGAACCCAGCCTTGGTTCCCACAGAGACTGTGGCACAACACAGTTGCCTTAAGGTACTGTCCTGCCCAGGGCATGCAGGTGTGCATGGGAGAGGAAGATGCCAGGGTAGATGCATGGCAGTGAGGGTGGTTGTTTGATGGTATCAGTGGAGCACGGTGCTGGTTTTGTGGGGGTTAAATTTGGAGCAGATTACCAGTGTTTATAACAAGTCTGTGTGTATCTGTAAATCAAGATGAGATGTCTTCCTGAAAACGTGCAGGAGATCAATTAGAAGTTCTTGTCTCAGTTCTGGAGTGGTTGAAATCCCTTGGCTTGTGTCTTTACAGGTCAGTTCTAAGCTTGATTTTGTAATATTTAGTTAAAATATGATTAAATTTTTCTTTCATATTTGCAGTAGAAAACTAGGACAGCATTTGAATTGTATCTCTCCATTTTCAAGAGTTTTTTGTAATTAGTCATGAATTTGTATTATCTATATAGAAGTGTGTCACATTTACTAATTTTTATTCAAATGTATGTATGTTCATTTGAATAAACTTTGGGTTGGTCCATATGACCTTCAGAGATCCTTTCCCACCTCAACTCTTCCATGAGTTCATAAAACTCTTTTATTATTCCATGTATTAAAAGTAACTCTGACTTTAAAAAGTATCAAAATCTGTTGCAGACAACAGTTATGACCTAAAAAGATGGTGTTGGGAGTTTTTTTGAGTATCTAACACAGAAGCTTGCTGATGCTGCATTGCATCAGACAGGACTGGTTTGCTCACTGGAGTGCATCTCCATCACATCTTGTCTGTCACACTAGAGACAGTGTTGTCTTCTGGTTAGGTTATTGACTAAAATTCATGGTACAAAATGGTTTTTGAAACAAATAGAAATTTAGACCTCCTGGATCTATACTAACGTGGTGTTGGACTTTGTTATGCCAGTCACACACAGATCATTTAGCTGGGTCAGAGAGTAAGGCAATATTAAAGGCTGTTTCCATTTCCTCATTGTAACTTTAGGTAAGTGACAAGGTAGGAAGTTTTTGGACTATAAAAACTTGAGAAAGAGGAAAAAAAAAGTGAAAAGCAGAATTCATTAGCAGTTATCCAAAAAAAGAGAAAATATTTACATTCCATGTGTTCTCATGATTTTTTTAAAATTATCACCAATGGCCCAAAATGGATGGCAGTGTTGAACACTTACTTAGCTGGTTTCAAATATATTTTAGTAACATTATGTAGAAACATAGGACAGCATAGCTTTTTTTCTTTTTCTAAGTAATTAAAAAATGTCTTTTAGATGTAATCCAAATGTAGAACAAGCTTCTCTTAGATAGTTTAAGGAGCAAAGTGATGTTTAAGTTAAGCAAAAAATACCTGTGTAGCTTTTTTAGTGAAGACAGCCTCGCAATTGGCATGAATTTGATAGCATTTGTGGGGGAATGTCATGCAGAGTTTTAATGAAATGTTAATGAAATAGTCTGATCAGATGGACTTCAACATGAGGCAGAAGGTGTGTGTTGTGTTTGTGCCCCACTTAAGCCATATTTTGATAGCTTGGATAGGGATTTACTTGGACATGAGCTTTGGGTGGAGTGAAATGTGTTTCTAAATCCTCAGCATCCTTTGCTGCATATGAAGTGATTTGTCCATCTGGTTCCCTTAGAGAAAAAGCCTCAGTGGTTTCTGTGCCCAGACAAGGAAGTGCACAGCAGAGAGCTTTTTGTTTTAAGGACGTTGATAAAAAGGAATGATTTAATTAAGTGTAAGGAGAGCTGTTGTTGAGTAGGGAAAACAAGTAATGTAGACACTGTGGGGTTTATAACTGGGATAGGTTTTTCCCTTTGAGAATTCACTAACATTTGCTTTCTGAGCACACAGATTAAGAGAAGGGCTTTGATGTGGTAAAAGTTGTGAGGACAAGTGCTAGTTTTTATTGTATAAAAGTCATCACTCTTGTGTAGCTATTTAACAATATAAAAGCAGCTGCATTTGCATCTGTTTAACTCCCTGTAATGCCAATTTTATTTTCATTCTGTAACTGATCCTGTCAGCGATGAGCCCTGGCTCATATTCCATTTCTTAGATACACAACAATTGAGTGCTCACTGTGTTTTTGTATCTTTTGATATTATTGTTTTTCCCCAAGAAGCTGTAACCATCTGCATTTGAAGTTGTCTGTTTGATATGTCCCTTTGATACTTAAGCCTCTAAGTGGCTGGAAAACTGAATGAGACCTGGGCAAGCAGAGTAAAAGAAGCCAGAGTATAATCAGTTCCTTTGTGGAAAGATATTTAATTTTGATAAAGGCATGAGACTGTAACCAGTTTGCTTTTCTTTCTGCTGTTGAAGGCTGCCTTTCCCTGCGGGTGACCGGGTGACTTTTAATGGGAAGGAATGCATCTGCCAGAAGTGTTCCCTGCCCCCTTCCAGCACCACTGGCTCTTTCCCTGTACAGAACCTGCGAAGTAAGTACGGAGTTTTGCTCTTTTCAGTCAGTACTTCTTGGTTTAAAGAACTTCACAGGTTTAAAGAACAGAATTTTTCACCAGTATAACTGGAAATTCTACTACTCTCTGCATAAGAGGTGTCATGAAATATGAGGTAGCCCCATGAAAATGTATAGGGTGGTTTTTCAAGAAAGTCTGATATTAAAAAGAAACACAGATGGTGCCATTATAGGATTAACAATACATTGAACCTCTCAAAGGTTTCATTAAAATGAACTAAATCAAATTATTTGGAGAAAAACATAGGATAGATGCTAATATTTTTGAGGATTTTGTTCAAGTCCATCTGAAATAAAAGCCAATGTGATATTTAATGATTTCTAAGTGTTCCAGTATTGCTTCAGAAAGTATCAGTGGCAGGACTGCATGGCTAAATCCTACACAGCAAGGGGTTTAATGTATGAAATGTCAGTGGGGGGCATTCACCTTGACCTCAGACTATTGTACACTGTCAGAAGATACAAACACTAGACCACAAAGAAATGTGATCTTTTCGCTCCAGCGTTTTTGCAGGAGATCAGAGAGAGGTGGTGTTGCTCTGAACTCTGTTCCTCTGCTGTTTTGCTCATGAAGTGCTGCTTGAAGAGTCCACCACTACCTTTATGTAATTAAACAGCAGCAGCAGCAATTCAATTAAACAGCAAAGAAAGAAAACAATTTAATGACTGTTACATCAGCCTGACTAAGGAGGGCTGGATTACTCATCTTCNTTTTTAATGACTGTTACGCCAAGCTGGATTCAGCCTGGCTGAGGAGGGCTGGATTACTCATCTTCCTGGGTAAGGAATCTAGCCTGCTTCTGGGAAAAATCTCTCCTTTTTTATTCTGTTTTCTTTTCCCCCTACATTTCCTCTCTGTAGTTTTCACCATCTCCTTTCTAGAGTTCATCAGCAAAAGCTGCTGTGTGAATGCTCTGTGAGATGCTCTACTGATTCCTCTTGCTAATGTCATTCTCTTTTGGGCATAGGTTGGTCCTCTCTTAGGTGCTTTCTCTTGTCACTCATTCCAGAGATGGATCCTCCTTGGCCATCTTTGCTGTCTCCTTGTCATATGTGAAAAGTGCCTCTGACTATAATGGACATTATTTGCCTGGTTGAGTACTGACAGAACAAGTTCATTTGATTATCTGTGATACAGAATCCTTTAATGTATTTACATTCCCTTTCTCTGTGGACACGCACACCGTGGAGAGTTTTTCTTGTCATGGCACTTCCCTGGATCTCTTGGGTCACTGCACTGAGCCTTCCAGTGCACAGGTACCTGCAAACCTCTTGCCTCAGAGGGAAACAGCACTGGGAGCACATCTGTGTGCCAAAATCTGACCTCGGAAAATAAAAGTTTAAGTTTTCCCCAAATTACATGGAGCAGAGAATTGTATATCTCCTGGCAGCAGCTTTCCTGGAAAACACCTTAATGCTTTAAACTCTTGTTAGTAGTGCACAAAAACATGTTACTTCAGGCAAACTTGTTCAAGGAACGAGTAATACATTGACATTGGGTTTGTTCCTGTCTCAGAACTGTCTGATGTGTACCATGTGTGCTGGTCAGCAGCCTGTTCATCTCAGCAGTGCTTTCAGAGCATCTCTTGGGGAGTCACTGAGCTCCCAACATCACTGCCCCCTCTGACAAGTCCTTCTATTTTCATCCTCCCCTTTTGCTTCTAACCTCCTTCATGCCTTCCATTTGGAAGAAATGAACAATGGAGAATACATGCTTTCTGCCTGAAAGCATGTATTTTATTATATAAGTACCTACCTCTCTGTTTATAAAACAATAGCTCTGAAAACCTCCTGTGACAGTGTTGATTTTGAGAGAGTATTTAAGGAAGAATATCAACATGTAGCAGCAAATTGATGTGTTCTGCAGACTTATTGCTTGAAATTAGTTGAGTCACCAAAGGATGCTGCATCCAAGATGGGAAGACGAGGACACTGCATCAGTAGGCACTGTTGGCATAGCAACCACAATATTTGTTTGTAATTATCTGGCACTTTACGGAGAAAACAGCAGTTGGGAATAAAAAAAATAAAGCTCACAAAATGCTGCACTTCTGCCCACCCAAGCTTAAATCAGATGAAAGGTGAATGACATCTGAGCACATGATGTTGCATTCAGTTTGTGAAATACACCCTCAAGCAGTGAGATTAAATTAGATTTCCAGATGAATCCCCAGTACAGGGGAGATCACAAACAAATTTCTGATTGCAGTTAAACAATAGATACTGAGGAATACTGCAGGGACTAAAACCAGGCACCCACCCAAATGTTCTTTTATATGAGCAAAATTCAAATGTTCTGATCTTTAGTGCACATGCTTTTGTGCTAGGCTTGTTTCCACGTATTGCTGTTCTAGAGGGCAACATTAAAGAGACTCATTATTGCTCCCTCAATGCATTCCAAATCCACCAAAGGAAAATACAAACCATGCTTTATCATTGTGTGCTCAGAAGTGAAACATTTACAGTTTCACTTAGACTGTCTCGTTAGGGTCATGTAACCAACTAAATACAGTCTTAAATCAGAAAGTTTTTAAGAGGACTGTTTAAATGTTTTAATGAGATCCTAGGTTGAGAGTTCTTTCTTAATAACTTGATATATCTTTGTAATGCTTTTGCATAGATTTCTCTTCCCTGTAAGACATTGTGGGGTTTTTTTTCTCTCTCCTGGCATTTCTTAATGATTAAGTGTCTTTAAAGTTCTGTCTTTTCTCTAGAAAATTGTTGGTATACCTGAAGAATTCCTAAAAATGCTGTGTATTTTTCCACACAAGATGGAAGATATTTTATGGAGGATTAGAAGGATTACTGAGATATTGGTACTAGAGTTAGTTTATCACTGGCATTTATCCCTTTATTCCCACATATTCTGACTGTTTTAACATTTAGTAAGAAAACCATACATAGGTAGGAAAGGTAGGTAGGGTGAAGAGTGAATGGGAGTTGGGCCTTGTAGGGTATTAGAGGGTGCATTTGGGATAGAGAGAACCAGATCCAAATCCCATGTCTACATAGCATCTCTAAAGAGGGCACTCACTGGTGGACCGAGTTCATGTGGAAACCAAGTGTAGATCTGGCTTTTACTAGCTCAGTCAAAACCTTCCATTGTTAAAAAGAAGGCAGCCAAACCCCCAGACAGTCTTGTTCTCAGTTACTCTTTCTGGAGAGTATAGCTAGTTCACCTGCAGCCTGTTTAACCAACATAAACTAACCTCTGTTACCCAGTTATTAATGTTTTACATGTATTTTTTGTTAGCACCTCTTGGAGCTTTATATAAGTGGATTTTTATAGAGAATAAATGCATAGATGTCCATCACTTGGACATATAGAGATGTCACTAATGCCTCTTAAGTATTGGTGGTTTTTTAGTGGTTACGGGAAATTTCACCCCAGAATTTCAGCTTGGATTTTTTTCATGGTTGCAAAAAGGATTTTGAAATAAGTAGAGCTTGCAGATCCAAAGGCAAAGGCTAATATGAAGAATCAGTTATTTGTTTTTCTCTTTGTCTTTTTTATTTGTTTTATCAGGATGATTTGCGATGCTTGAAAAATTAATCAGCAAAACTTGGTATTTTTTAAACACAGTATAAATCCATTAAAATAAAGCCTAAATCACCAGGAAACTGAAATTATCAGCTTTTTTCTTTGAATGATGCATGTCTTGTAGCAATGTCAGAGCTTTCTACGGGCAGCAGCACTTGCCATCCATCAGTGAGCAGTGGCGTGAGCTGTGGAGCCCTCGTGAGCTGTTTCTGGGACACTGATGGATCCTGGTAGTGCCATAACCAACTGCTGCATGAGCACCTAAAAATATGATTCACTCATTTGGGTTTTCTCTTGCAGATTGTGGGGGCTGTGGTTCAGAAATAAAAAATGGTCAATCCTTGGTTGCTTTGGACAAACACTGGCATTTGGGCTGTTTTAAGTGCAATACATGTGGCAAGCTACTGAATGCAGAGTATATCAGCAAGTAAGTAAAGGAGTATTTTCACCTTTTGTCAGCATTCTTTTAATGCCAAATAATTAATTTATTACTGCATACCCTTTATTTTTTTTTCTGTGTGTGTATGTTTGGAGATATGTAAGATATTAGAGATTAATGCTAAATTATTATCTAAATTGTACTTAAAAAATGAAACGGAGAAAAATAGAAGTCACGTTCTTCCATTTACCTGGAATGGGATTTGACAAAGCAGCTAAGCTGCAGAGAGGCAGGAATATGTTTCCAAGACCCAAATGTATGCCCTTGGTTACTTATGGTTTTGCTCTCTGTGATGCTGTAATGTAAACAAGCAGGTTCTGTTCTTTCTGTATGTATTGCATAAGAAGAGCTGTTAGCCAGAAGTTTGTTAAGGATGTACACACCACGCTTTTGTGCTGCTCCAGACCCTCATGCTGTGAGATTTGGACTGAATGTGATGACAGCACTGAGAAACAGCACAAAGTGTGCACACAGAACACATCCTTTGTCAACACTTCCATCAGGCCAGTGACATGCAGGCCTTTCACTGGCCAACATTTAATTTCACACTGGAGAACATTAAAAACATATAATTTCTTGCACTGGAGAACAATAAAGGTGATCATAAATAAGGTTTTGCATTGTCTCAACGTTGTGCTAGTCTGCTGGTTTTTAGTACAGTGCTTTGTTTTGCTTGTTTTTTAATATAACCTCTCCATAAATTGTAAAGATATAATTATTGCAAAATCTTCTTTTTAAAAAGGCGAAATGCCAAATAAAATAACTCAAGAGAAGAAACATCCTGTCTTTAATTAATTCAATTAATTATTGTGATAAATTATAGGTTAGTCTCTAAGAAATCTGACTTCCATGCTATAAAATTAATTTCTATGTTTCTCCAGGGAAGTGCCTGATAAAATCGTGCCTCTGCTAATAAATCTATCTGATCATGGGCTATTTTAGTATAACAAACAAAACATATTTAACTATGTTTAACTTGAAATTTGAAACACAAGAAGAGTCTCCAGTTTCTTCTTAGAGCAATTTGTTTTCATTCATCAGTTTAATGGTTTACATGCACAACTTAGTAAAATGTAAAACTAACAGGTTCTTGTCAGGGCAATAGTCCAAATGTGTTCTGGTCTTGACACTTCAAAATAAAAACTGGGACTCCAGGTTTTTTTTTTTTCATGTCTCTAAATTGTGTCACTGGTGGTAGTGAAATAGCTGGTCACATCATGCATGAACACACTGCTGCTCAGGCTGAATTCTTGTAGTCATTGCTGGCTTCTGTGGAGCACATTCCCAAGATGTTTGGTCTATGACTGTCTTTAACCAAGTCCAGTCAAAAGTGCCAGTAGATTTAAATGGTTATCAAAACTTGGTTTACAGACAAGATTTTGAGAAATTACCCTGCAGTCTCAGCTGAAGGATTAGGTAATACAAATATCAGATGATACATCAGTTGGATGAATTAGATGATAAGGGGGCAAGAGTAATGTGTAGAAATAAATATCTTTTCCACAGAGGGGGAAACACGTGAAAGAAGTTAATGGGTGACATGATAAAGCAGGTGGTGTGAGGGTCTCAGAGACTGAGTGTTGTTACAAGGCTGATGGATGAGTTTAGCAACAAAGGAGAAAAGACGTCCAAAATAGTCGTTCGTTACTATTCAGCTTTTTACAATATTAATAAATATGAGATACTTGTGAGGCAGGAAGGTCCGTAAATACCCTATGAAGTGTTGAAATATTGACAAATTTTCGATGCAGGATCTCCCAGTAAACTGTGAGCTTACATGAAGCAATATCTGCTGTTCTTCCCTAGGGATGGGGTCCCATACTGCGAAACGGACTATCACGCCAAGTTCGGTATCAGGTGTGACAACTGTGAAAAGTACATCACAGGAAGAGTGCTCGAGGTAAGGAGAGCCTGTGATTCAAAAGAGGAACTCCTTTGGGTTTAGTCCTACGCTCACAAATGAATGTTAATGCAACAGTTTAATGTTACTTTTATTAAATACCAGGAGCTTTTTCTGTAATCGGGTTTTTTGTTTCTTTTGTTAATGATTTGGTAATACACAAGCTCCCCAAATGGACATTTATGGTACTGGAGAATGTTCAGGCAGCAGAAGTAATAAATGAATGTGTTACCAGGCACATTTTAAAACTTGCACTGAGTTCATTTGTAATTTCTGCATTTTGATTCTCTTTTATGTTCCCCAAAGATAGGATGAAGCTATTGAAAAGTAAAATGAATTATTTGAACTTTGTTTTTGCACCCAGAAATGAACTGTGGCAGAGATTTTTTTTTTGCACTTGTTCTGAGAAGCAGGAGGTTGTTTAGTGTAGGTGTATGTTTATGCATCGTGCAAAAATTTCCATGTAACTGACCCAGTGTCCCAAAATAAATATATTCCTCTGATCTGAACAAAATTTATCCTTGGATCTAAGTGTATTGTTATCCTGTCACTGTCATTGATTATCTACTCTTTCTTTCTGCTTTTCCTTGTGAAGTTCAAGCAGTACTGAAGTTAGGAAGCGTTGCTCAGTTCACTCATTTCTCTTCATCAGTTAAGGAGGTGTGGAGAAGTCCCAAAGGGCTTCCACCAGATCTGCTTGGAGTCACACAAAGACCCAACTATCCAAGTGGTGGACAGTTATAACTCATTAGGAACTGATGAGCAAGTATCTCTACTAGATGGGGATCTATATTGGATGGGATGATAAGATGTTAACATAGGCATGAGAGATTTTCCATTAACAATTGTTTTTACTGGCTTCTCTGAAAGAGATTACTAAAAGGGAATTTGAAAGAGTATAAAGATGACTTTCTCACTTTTTTGCACATAGTTGTCTCAACTGGAAGAGGCAAAACAAAGGAAAATCTCTTAAAACCTTCAAAAATGTAAAAGGTGACCAGGGGAAGCTGTTGCATGTTTTCAGAGTGCCAATCATTGACACTACATAAAAGGGAATAAAAGGAGTGAGATTTGAAAGTGAAGGCAATTAAGAGAGATGAATGCAGAGAGAAGAGTCAAAGCAAATTAGAGTGCACTTACTCAGAGCAGTTTACAAGGAGTGATTAATACTGAGACAGGAGAAGAACAGAAGCTCCAGTTTCTGTACTGACTCTTGACTTCACAATATTGTGTTTTTCTGTCCTAGTTCTTGCCTTGAAATATGTGCAAGAATGCTCTTTTTATGTGGTAATATTTTACCTGCAGTATGGGTAAACAATAGCATGTGGTGGGATCTGATTAAGAGCTGGATCCTTACTGTCTCTATGGGTAATAAAAAGAAAAAAAAAAGTCTGAAAGATCTGCATAGTAACAGTACCAAGTGTGATTTGTGGGACCTGGGAGCATTCGTGACAGTAGTTGATTCTTCTGACTGCTTGCTGAGAATGTACTGAATAGGAAGACAGTTCCTTGTTTTTATTGTGGATGGGCTAGTAACAGACCTGGGAAAAGCTAATTTGTGGGAGCTACCATAGGAATTCTCCCATGACAGATTACATACGATGGTTTTGGTCAGTGTGTTTGTGTCCCTCTCCTCTCCATTCCCCAGTGTTGATCTAAGGACAGCTCTGTAGCACTCAGAGATGATTCTCATATTGCTGTGGTGCTGGTTCAGGCTGGGAGCTACTTTCATTGTTCTTTGTCATTTAACTGTGGAAAAAATACTGATGCAAGATTTCAAAACCTTAAAAAAATAGATGAGGAGAAAGGACTTTCACCACCTGTAAAAGCACAGATAGGATCATTGTGAAACAGGAGACATAGGATGAAGTTGGTTGGGATGGAGCAGGAAATCTGTTTGAATGGTTGCAATGACATTTAGTGTCTGGACACTTGTTGGAACAAACTGGACATTTTATGATCTGTAAACTTTTTTTCTATAGAATTATACAAAACTGTTTGTTGGTTTGTGTGCAACAAAGCTAATTAAGCTTGAATGGGGGTACATGGTCACATGTCCCAGCATTCTGCTGTCACAGTAGGTCCTGTTCCTCCTGCCATCTCCCAAGATACCTGCTCCCATCCCCTCTGTTTTTCCATGACAAAAGGAAATCTGGGATCAGCCCAGATTTCCATGAGTCTCTGGAACTATGAAAGGGATCACTTAAACAGCCATTGGGTTTTGGTGTGGAAGGCAGCTGGGTGAGAAGGAAATGCACACAGCTCCTTTTGGTGGGAAGCCAAACACAAAGTCACAGCCTGAGCAGACAGATTTGGAGGGACACAGAGACCGTGTCCACAGCTAACGTGGTTAAGGCATTTGTTGTTTGTGTGCAGCAGATGGACTTGTTCAAAAGGATTGGGCTGATCTTTTCTCTCTCTCTCTCTGCTCTTGGTATTGAACTCGGTATCTATTCGTCACCAGCAGGCTAATTGATATGTTTGTGAATCTCCTGGTCAGGAGGACAGAGAAAATACAGGCTGGTCATGCCTGTTCTTTTGTTGTAGGACATGTTAGTTGTGGAATTGTCGGGAATACTGATGCATTTTTCAAAGTATCAGTATTTCTTTTTACCATCTTGAATATTATCTGGAGAAACACAGAAATAATAGAGCTAATTGCTCCCAAAGTGGGGGGGGAAATCTTGACAGCAATACTTATTAGGCAGNCTTGACAGCAATACTTATTAGGCAGAGGAATACTCTCCCAAGGGAGCTGCTGGAAACTATCACTTAGAAAGTCTTATAACAAGATTGGACAAGGCACTGGAAAATGTATGTTAGGGAACAGTCCTGCAATGACAAAGGGAGGGACTATATGACCTAATAGGATTTTTTCCATCTCTGATTTCTGTGATAATGTCAGAAGGACAGCTGCTTCCACAATTACTCTGTGTCCAGATTTTATAATATTGTCTCCTTTTCCAACACTTGTTCATTTTAAGTGTTTATTCAGCAGAAAGGAAGGGAGAGTCAGCTAGTGTGAGTTACTGATAAGTTACAAAAATATGGCTGTTTTTGTAGGTTGTCAGCCAAATACAATGATGATTTAGTTACCTAAGTTCTTCTCTCAGCCCATATTCTGATTAATTCCATGTAGTAAATGGGCTTAAACACAGGATAGCTTTGTTTATAATTTCTTTCTAGCTCCTTTTTTTCCCCCC
>VWYE01005344.1:0-18134 GCA_013398995.1 Alaudala cheleensis
GGATTGCACAGAGCCCATTGGATCTGCCCTGACTGCACCACTCGGACCCCTCTGCACAACCAGGAGCCCCTTCCCCACCCTCTGCAGCGCTGAGCATCCTCTCAGCAGCACCAGGGATGAGGCAGGGAGATGGGGAACCCCTCCAATCCAGGATTCAAAGTCTCTGCTCACAGCCTGCTCTCCCAGAAAAGCGTTTGCGTGGCGTAGCGTAACCAAGGAGACAGGAAACTCAGGGAATGGCCAGTGCCACTTATCGGGAGCTTTTCTTCATCTCTGCTGGCGCACAGGATTGTGCTTGGTTTAATAAAGAGGTTGGAACTGCGTCGCCCTTTGCGGGGAGAGACGATTCTTCACCAGGCACTGACGTCCCAGCTGGCACCTGCCGATAGGGAAAGATGGACAGCCCGGGAATCAGAGCAGCCTGGAATTCTCTGCACTCCTCCAGGCACCAAACTTCCATCCCTATTGCTGGAATTACCTGGCAGTTTCCAAGCCCTGGCATCACAGCGAGGAGGGCTCCTTGTGCCAGCTGGGATTTGGGGGGGCTGCATCCACAGGCTGTGCCCAAGGGACTCCTGGGCTGTGCCCAGAAAACACGGAGATCCCTGGGAAAATCCCAGTGGATGCTGCACTGTTGCCTCTATGGCCCCCCCAGCAAGGTGCTGCTCCTTCCACCTGTGGGACAGAGCATTAACATATCCCTGCCTGTCTCAGAGCCTGCTCCTGGGGAGGAAAGCCATTATTTAAACATTAATTCCTTGTGTGGGCTCTCCTGCAATAAAGCAGGAGTGCGGAGGTGTTGGAGGAATTACGTTTTTATTTAATCACGGAGTAATTACAGGACCAGAGCTCTGTGGAACAGCTGTGATTGATTCCCCAGCTCAGCCCCAGCTCACGGGAAGGGCCAAACTGTCTGACACCAAACCCACAGGGACAGCCTCACCCCAGGCGTGGCCACTGCAACCCTGCTGCTGCTGGGAGCCTGCCAGCGTGCCACAGAAATGTAAACAGACAAATGTAAATACAGGTATGTCTGCACATCCCTACAGTGTCCTGCAAGGAGAGCCCCAGCCCAGACAGGGCTCTGCTTCCAGGGTGGTTTTCCACCAAGGAACTGCAGCCTCATGACCTCCATCCTTGGGGATGCATCCAGACCATTCTCCAAATTCCAAATTTCGTACTGACACCACTTACCAAAGGGCAAAGGAATTACCCCAAGGGTGACAAAATGTAAAAGCACTGCTTGTGGCAGGACCAGCGGTCCTGGCTTCACTGGGAATAGGATTAGGCTGGGAAATGTCTCTTCTTCACATTCCAGGGCAATTAATTGAACCTGGGTTTGCCTTAAAAATGCCACCCAGTTTTACCAAGAAGCTGAATTTGAGGCCAGAGTGTTCTGCAGGCTCTGGGCTGACGTTTGAGCACAGGCAGTAAATTCCTCCAGTTGTTTTTTTGCTCAAGTTGAAGCTTTTTCTCAGGAAAAAAAACACCCCGACTTAATTTGAAAACTTCAAGAGACTGAGAAAGCACCACTTCCCCTTGATAATTCGTTCCAGTGGTTAATTACCTCACTATTAGAAATGTGTCTTTTGTTCTAATTCAAATGTGTCTGGCTCCAGCTTCCAGTTGTTGGCTCTCTTGTGCTTTCCCTGCTGGATTAAAAGGCCCTTTCAGAATTTCCTGAATCCCAGGAACATTTTTACAGAGCGGATTCAAGGCACCTCTGGATCCTCCTTTGGCTAAACCTCAGGGACCTCACTCCCTCCTCGCCTTTCAGTGGTGCTTTTTTAAGTCCTCAAAGAATTTTCCTCCCTCTTTTATTCACCCTCTCCCGTTTGCCAAACCCCTCTTTCATGAGCCACATTTCCCAGCCCTGCATGGAATATTCCCCTTTGCTCCCACAGGTGCATCAGGACCGTGCCAGGACCACAGCAACCCCCTAAACCTCACCAGGGCTGGACTGGGGCCACTGCCTCCAGCCTTGAAGGGTTTCAGATCCCTAAAAATGCCTGTGGAGCTGCTTTTGCTCCTCCAGCCTCTAAATTATTTTCACATTTGATGTTTTCTGGGACACAGCCTCCCAGTTTGTGAGCATGGCCTATATTTCCTGTGTCTAGATCGCAGCATCGCCTTGGATTGGATTAAAATGTGTTTTTTTCTTGGATGGCAGTAGATTTACCGAGGAATCCAGACTCCCCCACTCCCTCAGGACATTGTCTCGCCAGCAGTCCCAGAAAACAGGGCTTTTTACCCAAACTTTGTGGGGTGGGAGCTGTCTCTTAACCCCAGAAAATCACCCTTGGCATGGAGCCATCCTGGGTGCTGCTGCCAGCAGTAACAGGTTTAGCATCAACCCCACGGATTAAGCTCCTTACTGGGAGCAGGGCTGGCTTTGTGGGAAGATCAGGGCTCAGGGATCCCTGTTCCCATCCCAGCAGCCTGGGAATCACTGAGGGAATTCCCTGCCCTGCTCAGTCCTTGTGGCTCTCCCACAGCTGCTGCCAANAGCTCCTGGGTGCTGCTGCCAGCACTAACAGGTTCAGCATCAGCCCCACGGATTAAGCTCCTTACCGGGAGCAGGGCTGGCTTTGTGGGAAGATCAGGGCTCAGGGATCCCTGTTCCCATCCCAGCAGCCTGGGAATCACTGAGGGAATTCCCTGCCCTGCTCAGTCCTTGTGGCTCTCCCCACAGCTGCTGCCAAACCCATGCTCCTGGCACGTGAGGGGTGACCAAGCCACCCCTCTGAGGACAGAAGAGGGTGACAATGCACCCTGCAGGGCTCTGGCTTGGCCACCAGGCCACAAGCGAGGTGATGCTCCTGGGGTTATCCAGCAGCAAAAGGTCCTAAAGAGGCCACGGGAGAGCTGTTGGTTCCTGGGAAATGCGGCTGGGAAAGCACAGGATGCCGGTGGATGTCCCAGCACGGAGCAGCCCCATCCCGGGCCAGGCATGCGCCCACGGTGGCTGCAGAGCCATGAGCTGGCGCTGGCCCAGCCCTGGCACTGGCCCAGCCCTGCTGGCAGTCACGGGCTGCCAGCCTGAGGTGTTCTCAGCAATCAGATGTCACCTCTAACGATGTCCCCAGCCGCCAGCAGCGGCACGGCAGCTCCGAGCAGTGCGGGGACACAGCAGAGCTCAGCTCGCAGAGCGCTGACACCGCCAGTGTCCGGCCCCGGGGACACCTCGGGGTAATTAACGGTGATGGCATCACTCAGCTTTAAGGACCCCATCCCAGGGGCTCTCCTCTCTCCCAGCGCAGCCCTGGAGCCACTTCCTTCAATCCCCACTGCGTGTCACCACCTGGTGAGCGGCACAGCGGAGGGTCCCTGCTTGGTGGTGGCTTTTCCATCTGTCCATCCCCCCTGGGGACACTGCGGAGAGCTCATTGGGAATGCTCATGGATTCCTCCTTGAGGAACGCCCCTCTTCTTCGTCCTGGCCGGGTGACAAACAGGAGGGGACCACGCGACACCCACGGCCGGCCGGGAGGAGGAGATGCGATGCTGGAGCGTTTCCCCGGCGGGAAGGAAATCTCTGGCAGCATCTCTGAGCGAGGCTGGGGCCGCTTCCCTCCTTCAGCGAGCCCAGCGCTTCTCTGCAAGGTAAAAAGGGACCTCTGCCCTGCTCGGGAGAGTTCATAAATCACCAGTGACTCGCTCAGCCCTCCTCTCACCAGCGCCGGGCTGGAAGCGCTCACGGATGCTCCTTGCGGACCTGCCCCTCCTCCTCCTCCTCCGAGGTCTTCCACAGCGGCGGCACGAACCCATGGAGTAAATAAAGAGAAGGCTCTTTACTCACCGTTGCCCACGCGAATCAGCGCTGGGTCCCGTTAGGGCAGCCAAGGGAAAACGCTCCGTTTTCCCGGATCTCTGCGAACTCATAAAAGCAACCCTGGCCGTCCCCTCGGCCTTGCTCTGGGCTGAGCTGCCAGAGCCCGGCACAGGGGAGGCTTTGCCAAGCAGCTGCAGCCGGCACAGAACAGAGCCCGGGCTGTGCTCTCGCAGCCTTCGCTGCTTTTCTGCCTCTCCCTTCCTCTGCTGAAGCACTGGGGAAAGGCACCAGTGGGAAAGGCACAGAGCAGGTTTAATGTCTGAATAAACGGATGATTCCCCATCCCTGGAGATGTCCAAGGCCAGGCTGGACCGGCCTTGGAGCAACGTGCTCCAGTGGAAAGTGCCCCTGTCCACAGCAGGGACAAGACGGGTTTTAAAGTCCCTCCCAACCCAAACTATTCCAGGATTCCATGACAATAGGAGCTCCTGGAGGAGAGGCAGAGCCGGCGTCCCCCAGCCCTGCTCCCCGTGGCAGGGCACACGTGTTGCTGCGTGATGGATGTTTGCTCTGTACCAACCCAGGGACCGAAATAAATTGCAGCTATACAATGAAGAGGCACTTTATTGCTCAGGCATTAGGCAAAGCTAATGTAATCCGAACCGATATTGAATACAAATCCTTGGCTGTGACTCACCCTGCTATTACATTGTGTTCTGCAGAGCAGCCGCGTGCCATCGGAGTCAGGCTTTAGGGAAAAATAAGAAAAGGAACAGGCTTTTCTCTCTCCCTGTGAAAGACAGCTGCAATGACGGCCAAATCACCCAATCATTGCCTTAATTAATAATTATTTGGAGCCTCCCGGGATTGATTGGATCATTATGACACCAAGTGAAGCCTGAAGAAGAACTCCAGGGGGGGAAGATGGTGCTGATTCCATGTCCCCCTTGGCTCTCTCACTTGCAGAAGGAGCACATCAAAGCTTCAGGAGCCTGCAGAGGGGGAGAACCTGCGTTTTCCCTGGGATAACTCATTGTGCAAACAACACGAGACTTTACAGCCATCACCTGCTCTTTCTGCACGAAGCCCAGCACGAGGCCCTTCTGCTGTGCCAGGGCAGAGGAGGTTTATTCCCCCAGCCTTCCTCCGTCATCTCCCTCCATCCCTGAGAGCTGGGAGCCTGCTCAGCACCACGTTTGGTTTCAGAGGCCACCTTGGTGCCTGCAGCCAGCACTGTGGGTGGCACTGCCAGAGTGTCCTTCCCCTCTGGGAATGGGGGCATTGAGGAGACACTGATGAATCAAGACCCCAATCACTCCTGCAAGGCAGGGGCTATCACTGCCCAGTGCTCTGTGAGGGTCAGAGCTGAGCACAGCCTTGTGCTGAGTTAGGAAATCTCACCACACCTGAGGTCAATACCAATGCAGTCCTTGATCCCACAGCCAGCGCTACAAATCTTCCCTCTAATGCAGCCAGGAACCTTCCCCTGCTCAAACTCTCATTGTCCCTTTGGCTGTTCACTTCAAGAGCAAACAAATGTGGGTAAACCAAATTGTGTCCCCCCCAGGGCCATGAGCCCCAGAGCATCCCAACATCTTCAGCAGTGCTGAAGGGCAGAGTCCATCTCCACTCAGTCCCTGTGTCCCTGATCTGCTGCCAAAACTGCAGCAGGGCACCCCTGGGGAGAGCCTGTTCATCCTCTACACTGCTGCACAGAACTCTTTGAAGAATGTCAGGAAAATAAACGTGATCCCTGAAAGAAAAAATCAAACCCCCTCCCACTCCTGTGCTGGATCATCACCCTGCTGGATCTCCACGCTGTGAGCACATGGGGATGAACTAACCATGAGTGGTGAGCATGGAAATGGCTCTCCAGCACGCTGAGGTGTCTTCCCTGGCTGCAGGCACATTCCCAGCCCTGTGACTTCTTTGGCTGCTTTGGGTCATCTCACTGGCCCCTTCTGGGCACCAGAGCTGGAATGGATCATTGCTCTGAGCTGCAGCAGGATAGGGACCAGCAAGGAGCACCCCAACCTCAGCTGTCCCAGCGCCTCAGGGACCTCCCAAGCCACGTTGAACACACCTGCTGCTTCCCTGGCTTTGGGGAACAGGGAATGAACCGTCCTCACACTGCCAGCAAAGCCCTCAGTGAAGGCAATAAGCCATCTGCTCCCCTCCCTCCCTCGCAGTGCACCCCTGGTTAATGAGATCATCCATCAACAGGATTTTTGGAAGCTGTCAGCTTGGTTCAGGGTGAAAGGCTCAGCCATCAGCCACAGGGATCCCTCAGGGTCTGAGGAAGAGGCACCAACTGCTTCCCCAGAGCAGCACTGCCCTGACCCCCCGAGCCCTGTCCCACCACCAGCACGGCCTCTGCTGCCGTGCCACGTTGCTCGAGGCTTTCTGGACACAGAGAAGCTGCAGACGCTGGGATGGGCCCCTCTCCTGGCTGTGCTGCTGCTGTGGCACAGGGGAAGCTGCGTGCAGCAGTCCTGGGCTGCTCCCTGGAAAGGTCAGGCTGGCAGAGCGCAGTCGCCGGGAAAACGCTCCCAGCCCCCGGCACTGCCAGCCCTGGGCCATCCCTCGGCTGCTTTATTTGCCCTCTGACAAACACAGAGCAGAAGCAGGGAGGTGCAGGGGCAGCGGGATGAAAGGGGATGAAAGCAAATGGCAAGAGTGGGAGGGGCCAGAAATACCTGGAAGGCTTGAACTTCAGAGAATCGGTCTGATGTGTGAATAAGTGCATTTTCCACAGTGCAGGAGAGGCAGGGGCTGCTGCTGAGTGGCTCTGGCACCATGAAATCGATCCCACCCAGCACACACAGCCTTGTTCTGCCACGAATCCTTCCCTGGCCCACCTCTGGCTGACACCCACAGCTCGCAAATGGAATTAGAGCAGCTTAAAGTAAATGGAGACCTTTTTCCTCAGAGTGGTAAAAAAAAGCTTATGGAAGTGAGGAAAACACCTGGAATGACGGGGATTTAGGGAGGTGTGGGACAGGGCTGTGATCAGAGAGGCAGCTTGGGCAGAGCAGTGTTGAAGGAGCACCCAGAGCTCTCAGAACTGGAGTCCTCAGATGAGAGGCTGAGGATGCCCTGGACAGGACAGCCACGTGTTTATCCCCAATTTGAGCCCCTTAATTAATCCCTTCTGCCCACCCGCCTCCATCACCACCAGGTCTGACCCTGCAGCACCCATCTCCTCTGGGATAGCCCAGAGATGTGGCTCATGGGGGGCTGCCACCCACCCTTCCTCCCCATGCACCAGCACAGTGCCACACTCCCAGCTCCGCTTACCTGCTGCCAGGCTGACCAGCTCTGGCTGTAATTTCATGCTCTTATAAGCAATCACACTTGTAAAGCAAAAAAATCACGGCTGTGTTTCGTGGCACAGAATGTGAAGGAGGCTTTTAAGCGCTGGAGAAATCCCAGCTGGTGGCTCATCCCTCTATCCCTCTGCTGGCACAGCTTCATCCCGATGCCTGGACATCCCCACAGCCGCCCCCTCACCCACAGCTTTCAGCAGTCAAAGAAAATAATTTCTTCCTAATATTTAATCTAAACACAGCCTCCTTCAGCTTAAAGCCATTCACACTTACCCCAGCACCGCACACCCTTGGAAAAGCCCTCCCCATCCTCAGCCTCCTGCACAGCAGCAGCTCTGGAAGGGCCAACCCTGTTTTTTGAGCAGCTCTCAGCAACAAGCCCCAGGTGGAAGCGAGACTCTCCAAGCTGGCTGTGTCCCACACCTGCCCTCAGCTCCCAAATCTCCCCCTGTGACAAGGAATGGGTGGCCCAGGGGGTGGATGTGGGGGGGACAGAGCTCCCTTGTGTGCCCCTCACTCCCCGCTCAGGGCTGGGGATGATGCCTGGCTGCGCCTCTCACCGTGTCACACAGGCACAGACACCTTGTTAGACAGGCAGGGAACGTGCCGTGTGTTCTGGGGAGGAAACAAAACTCCGTATGGCGCTCTCCATCTGGGCTGAAAGGCTGCCTGGGGGGAGGGAAGGACAGCCAAGAGCGCAGACCGCTGTCCCGGGGTGACAAAAACCTGCCCTGCTGCCAGCCCAGCCCGCTTTCCCCGTGCGCCACCAGTCCCCACCAGTATCGGGAAGAGGGACTGGGAGCCCCGGTTGTGCCAGCGGGGGGACACAAGGGAGGACACACCGCGGAGGGCAGCCGGGAGAAGGAGGGAGAGGATGTCAGGCTGCAGTGACGCAGCTCTTTGGCCGAGCGGGAGAGGACTGAGAGCAGCTCGGGGAAGGAGGGGAAGAGTTTCTCCTCCTGCCACTGGCGATTTTCGGCAATGAGCTGGGACAGGGAGGGGGCAGCCTGCGGCTCTCTGGCAGGGACTTGCTGCAAACGCTGCAGTTTTGCTCCGAGCTGCGAGGTGGCTCTGACACCCTGCCCAGGGACAACTCTGACACCCTGCCCAGGGACAGCCCCCACACCCTTCATCTCCACTCTTGCCTCTCTCTCGAGTCAATAGTGGAGAAATGCAGTGGAAAATCATTTTGTAAGAGCAGTAGCTCTCCCCAGTTGCATCATTTAGATCAACACAAGTCTGTGAGGAAAAGGTCGCTGTAATGAGAGGTGAGAAGCTCTGCGGGCTGTCATGGCTGGCCTTTGGCTGGCTTCTGTCACCCCAGAAACCCCCAGGTCCAGCTGGGCTTAATCCTTGACCCTGCCACTGTCCTCACCTGACCCCGTCCTTCCTCTGCTGCCAGGAGGGATGGGGCTGCCATGGACCCGCAGCTTTTGGCAGCTTTCTGCCCTCCCAGTCTCCCCCAAAGCCTCCTGCAGATCCTTCCCTCCTCCAGCACCTCCCCAGCCCTGTGAGTTTTCTCCTCCTGCAGTAACCAATGAAAAAACCTGAAGAATTTTCGGCAGGAAACTGCGTATTTTCCACCCCTGCATGCCCTGAGGGGAATTCCTGCTTTCCATCTTATTTATACCCATAAATCCGGGCTTGGGTGTAGCCAGGCTCCCCTCTGGGAGGAGATTTACGACCCGTGCTCGTGGCCTGGCTCCTGCCAACCCAATGGTGTTGTGTCCAAAGCTCCAAGTCAACAGCTTGTCCTGGGGCTGTGAGGATCAGGAGGGGCTGGTTGGCACTTCCCTTCTCCCATCTGTCTCCAACAGCAGGGGAACGAAGCCTTTGGAGGGTGGGGAAGAGCTGGCAGCGCTCAGGACCCTCCAGGGCTTGGTTAAAGCTTGGACTCAAAGATCTTAGAGCTCTTATCCAACCGAAATTCCCTGATTCTCACCCATGAGCTTTCCATGCCCTCATCCTCCACCTTCCCTGGGCACCCCAGAGCCTGGACACCATCCTGCTGGGGGAGCCCTGTGCTGGCAGGGCCGTGTCACTCAGAGCCAGCCTCATCTCAGGAGAGGGATTATTGATCTGCATCCGGCACCGGGGCCAAAGCCTGCTGCAAAGTGTAATTAATTGATCAGTAAGTGCTCTGAGATCCCAGATGAAAGAGCCACGTAATTACCAAGTATCATCCAGTGGCCCTGGGAGTAATTGTGATAACGGCTCAGGGTTAGCACTCGGAGGCAGAATGAGCTCGGTGCTTAATGTCACCCTCCAGGGACAGACCTTGTCCTCCCTGCGCCACGGGGAGGGGGCTGGGGAGCTCGGGCTTGGGAAACAAAACCCCTCAGAGCATTCCCTGCGATGCTGGTCCCTGTGGAGAGGCCGGGGACAATGGGAGGGTGGCTCAGGAGGGTGCAGGGTGAGGGGCTGATCTCTTTGGGATCTCTGGCTCCCAAAGCCACTGAGGTTGGACAGGACCACTGGAGATCTTCATCAGTGAAGATCACCCATCATCAGGACTGTGGGAACCCAGTGAACACCTCAGAGTTTCCTGGGGAAGGCACTGGAGCCTACAAACTGTGACTCCAGAATTTCTGATTACACAAAAAATTCATCTCCGTGTGGGATTCTCCCACAATTCCCAGCCTTATTTTAGATTTTTATGGTCTGCCATAAAAACAGTTATAGCAAATGATTAGACCTAGATGTGGGCTGCCAGGAAGCTCCTTCCCTATTAAATCCCCCACGATGTGGCGTCCTCCCTGCACTCAGATGGGCTGTGTGTCCCACGTCCCTCCAGCCCTGGCACATGCTGGGGTCCCCAAGAGTTTGGGGACCTGGGGCTGGCGCAGCACCTTCCCCAAGGAGCTTTTCCCAGGTGCATAAAACCCTCCTGGGAATTAAAACCGGTCCTTACTATGTCATCCTAACAGCCAGGTCAGGGAGAGTGGAGCAGGATTTGCTTTCATTTCCAAACACAAAACAAAAACTGATCCTCCTGGGCGCTGAGGAGAGATTTACAAATTTCCCTGGTTTATTCCATTAACCCCGTGGCTGCTCAGGGATCTCAGCAGTGCTGACTGCATTAAAGTGACCTCCTTTAACCCGCAGCCAGGGCTCCTTCCCACTCTCCCAGCTCCCAGCCCCGCCTGAGCCGCACAGCCTGAGCAGCTCTGAGCTCTGGTGCCACCGCCGGGTGACAGGATGGGGACAGGGGCATCTCCCCGGGGGTCACAGAGAGCCGAGCCATGCTGGAACATGCTGGTGTCACTCAGCTGACACACTCGGTGCCTCACACGTTCGTTCTCTGCAGCTGGAAATGCCTCCCGCAGGATTGGGGTGGGAACCGCGGTCAGAACCATCCCGGGGTGGTGCGACAAGGGGACAGAGTGTGGCCAGCAGGGCAGGGCTGGCAGCTCGGTATTCCCGGGAGGCACGGGCACTGCTCCCAGCGTGCCGCACCTGCAGGATACCAAGGTTCTCCCTGCACACTCAGCAAAGCCCCTGCAGGGGAACGGGCAGCGGCAGCCACAGCCCCGTGCAGTGAGGTCGCTGCTCCCGGGGAGCGCTTCCCTGGCGGCTGGCTCGTGTTTGCAATCCCCGAATCTCACGGCAGCTTGTGCTGCATCTCCCGAACCCACACGCACACGCTGCCGTGCTGGAGCTCTGCCAGCGCCCCACACATGTTGCTTGCTGCTGCTCCTCCTCCTCTTCCTCCTCCTCCTCCTCCTCCTCCCCAGCCTCCCTCCCGCCGCTCCGAGCCCTGCCCGGATCCTTGCGGATCTCTTGGGGCCGCTGGCTGCTGGGATCTCTGCCCGCCTTCCCAAAATACTCAGAGCAACCCCCAGGGTAGAGCCGGGTCCTGCCTGGAGCTCAGAGCCCCAGGGCTGGATTCAGGGGCGAGCCCCTCCAGGAAAAGCTGCTGGATGCTGCATGGAGCATCAGGAGCCACCTCAGACCTCCCATCCCCACAAATCCCAGCTCCCAGGACGCTGGGCAGGTGCTGGGAGCCAAGGCACGGTTCTTCCAGGAGAGGCGTTTCTCCAGCAGCACTCGGGGAGTGCCGGGGGTTTATTGTCATCACACCGACACACGCAGCAGCAGCAGCAGGAAGTTCCAGCGAGCTCCAGAACAGCTCTGCACAAGTGAAATGTTGTTCTTTTGTTAGGAATCCCTGGGAATTATTATCCCTGTATCCACGAGAGCTGCAGGATGGGCAGTGGCTCTGTCCCGGCAGAGTGTGAGGACCCCAGCCACGGTGTGGGGACTGTTCTTTAGGGGTTTTCCTCTTAAAACAACCCCAAAGCCTCGGCGCAAAGTCTTCCAGGAGGCGGAGGGACGAGGCTGGGGGCGGTTAATGGCTTTCCACCTGCGGGAGCTGCGGAAATGCTCCCAGCTAAGCACGGGCTCTGCTCCAAGCTCTTACAAGCTAATCAATGAAACATCACAGCTTGGGAGCCGGGGCAGAGCAAAGCAGCACAGTATGGATTTTATTTTTTCATGCAAAGAGCTTTAGTACAAATCCCCTTTTCCCCCCCACAAAGAGAGCAAGCAGCCTCTGCAGAGAAAGCCAAGCCTGTGGCACCAGAGAGGACACAGGGGTGGGCTGGGAGGGGGCTGTCACCTCTCCTGTGAGGCACAGCACAGTCAGTGACACTGTCCTGCTCCTTGTGGCACCCAGTTCATCGATTCTGGTCCCCAAAGCAGGGGAGGTGCAGGTGTGGCCCTGCTGGCCCAAGGCTTTGCTGGGCAGGCCACAGCCACCATCAGGAGTGGGCTCTGTGGGGCTGCCACTGCCTCTGCAGAGCTGTGGGGGACCAAAGCACGGCTCCCTGCTCCAGCTGCAGGGGGTTTCTAGGACCTGAGCCATGCCATCTGCTTTAGCCACTGCAGAGGGACATTCCAGTCCCTGGGACCCTCCAACCCCCCTGTTGGATGGCACAGGAATGAGTTGAGGCGAGTGGCTGGACTGCATTTGGCTGGATGACTGGCTCTGTGCTGTGGTCGGGGCTGTGCTGTGTGGCTGCACGTCCCTGCTCCCGGTAACCAGCCACTGATCCCTGATCCCGGCTTGTGCAGCATCCCCGGGGAATTCGGTGTTTGCCTGCAGGCCGTGGGAGCTCGAAGCAGAGTGACAGAGCAAACCTCGGTCTGAGCGGGCTCATTACTAATTCCTCCTTGTGAGGATGATTCTCCTCCTCTGTCTGTTCTGGGGATCTGTCAATGAGCCAGTTCGTTCCCACTTAGGATGCGCTGTGCTGATACTGCATCACACCGATTCCGGGAGAATGTGCCTGGTGCCACATCCAATCCATCACAGCAACCCACGGCAGCCATCGGATCCCTCCCTCCCTCCTTCCCTCCCTCCCTCAGACGCATCATCCCCTCAAAGATCACAATCGGCTGTTGGACAAAGCCTGGCTTTCACAGTGCCATGGTTACTGGTGCCGATTGTAAGCTGTGATTTCCTTCTTTTCCCTTGTTTCCTGTTCCTCTCCCTTCCCACCCATCGGTGCTCACCCCCTCTCTCCAGCGTCTCGAACAACTCCGGGATTATTCCCAATCAGCGTCACTGAGGGAAGCTGATTGCATCGGTTCCTCACAGACTGCTTTTATGATTCCCAGGGGGAAATTGTTTGAGCCAGACAAATGAAAAATATTTACCTGTGGTTAGCGCCTGAGGGCCAAGGTCTGCATCCAGCTCATCCCGTGCTGCAGACACCTCCAGCCTCCCCGGGCATTCCTGCCTGGCTCAGGGTGCTGAGCACTGGCTCTGACCCCTCCTGCCTGGATCAGGGGACTCTGAAATGCACGGGGAGAGATGTGAGGGAGAGAGCCAGAGCGTTTTCCTGAGGACAATTAATGGATCACAGCCAGTGTAGAATAATGCAGAGGCAAAGAAATCCCTCTCTCCAGAGGCAGTGGGATAGCACTAAAATCATGCTGCACTCTGCCTCACTTCATAAAAAAAACTTCTCGTTATTCCTCAAGGAGGAATTGCAAGAGAGGACAACAGTCCTGTGCACTCCTGGATTTACAAATGCTGTTTTATGTATCAGTGTAATCTCTCTTGCAATTTCTATGGGATGCAATGAGCAAACACCAGCAGTCCTGGCAGGAATACTGAGCCTGGAGTGGATGCAGAGAATGGAGGACAAGGTAGGAAAGCCTCCCCAGAGCAGGTATTTTCCAGCTGAAAGGCAGATTTGTGGAAGGCAGATTTCTCCAGGATTTGTGGGGATGGTGAGGATAGGAGGACCATGGAGCCGCTGGCTGCTCCTTGACTGATGCAAATCCTGCTGGAGCAAAGAACTGAAAATCACAACAGGATTGAAACTTGAAAACTTTTGGGACATCACAGCACAGCAGTGAGACATGGATAAAGCAACCAGAGCAACACCACTGCCTTGGGAAGGAGCCTGGAAGCCTGGACTGGAGTGGCTGGAAGTGCCTGGAGCTGGTGGGAGCCTCTCCAGGCATTGCCACGAGGAGCTTTAGTTAATTAAGCTCCCAACCATGAATTATGCATGGAGCATAAAACAATGTCGTGCTTTCTGGCTGGGGAATTAAGGAGCCATGGGCTCAGGTAGGTGCTCCCAGGCTTCAATCCTGGTGCACAAGGAGAGCTTTTGTGGGGGGATGGCTCACTGGGACCCTGGAGCTGTGCTGCACACAGGGACACTGAGAGGGGCAGAGGTGATGCTGGGGACACAGCACCCCGGGCAGGCTGTCCCTCCCCTCCAGTGCCACGGGGATGCTGCTGCCTGCCTTCCCCTCAGCGGGTTTGCTTCCCTCAGCCCCCTCCAAACCCCAGCGGGCAACAGGGAGCCTATTTTCGAGTAGTGCAAAGTCCTCTTCTGTTGACAGGGAACAAGGACTTCCCTCCCGAGCGGGCCCCCAGCTGTGCCCGCCGGCACTGGCTCAAAGGGGCTGGATCCCAGCCTGGCCTCTGGCTCAAACCCCCCATTCAGCGCCGCGTTTGGAAGGCAAAGCAGAGAATCAGCCCCGTTCCCAAAGCCAGAGCCTGGAGTGGCTCTGCCATCTCGGAGGGACAAAGGCCTTTTCTGCCCCGGGACAATATTGCCACTCACCAGCAGTGCCCCCAGCCAGCGGAGCCTGGGCACGGCTCCTCAGAGCCGCCTTTCAGCTGCACTACGGGGCACCTCTGCTTCCAGCTCTAAAGCTGAGCTTATTTTTCCGCTTCCTTCTGCCATTGAAGCTCCCCCCACCCCGCCCCGGGCACTGTGGAGGAGGGGTGAGAGCTTCCCAAGGAAGGAGGCTGTGTGAGCAGAGGGCAGGAGAGGCAGCAGCCTGGCACCTCTGTGCCCTCACGGGAGCCCCACGGAGCAGCTGCATCCTCAACAGGATCCCCAGAGTGTTTTGGGATGGCTCACAAGGATCTGGAGCCAGGGATGGTGGGGTCTGTCCTGGTGGGGTCTGTCCCCGTGCCTCTGTCCCCATCTCCCACCTGGGGCTGCACCAGTGTGGGGAGGACAGGAGCTGCCACAGGCTCTGTCCCACCCCCGGTGCTGCCGGATCCCACAAGGTGGATGAGTGCCAGGGTTGCACAGGGAATGCCCAGGCTTGGCTGGAGCCCCTGGCAGCGCTGCCCCTGCCCCCGTGGGGCTCGGGGGAGCTGCGAGTGGGCGGCGATCAATCGGCACAACTGCAGAGCACAACGCGGCAGCACCGGCGGCTGCAGCAGCACCATGGCGAAAATAAATGAGGGATTGATTTTCCGGGCAGTTCGGATCTCATGGATCTCAGCTGCCGTGACAAGGGGAGCGCTGGCATGGCCGGCGCCGTGGGGCTGTCACCTCCCTGCACTCCCCGGTGCTGAGGAGTGGCCGTGCGAGGGCTCAGGGGCTCAGGCACCCAAAATTAAAGCGACTCTGCCAAAAAGCAAAGCAACTCCGAGCGGCTCCAGGGCCTCACTGCAGATCAGGGGAGCTGGCAAGGCTGGGGACATTGGGAAGGACAGGGAAGTGGGTGTCTCCCTGTGGGACCCCCCTGCTCCCTGTCATCAACCCCTTCCCAAACCGCAGTGAGCAGCACCAGACAGGCACCGTCTGCCTTTAGCATCTTATCTCCGAGCTGCTCTTGCTAAGTCACATCTGACTTAATTATGGTAATTAAGATTGACATTAATACAAGATTAAAATGTGAAATTAAAATTAGCTGTGAAAGTTATCTGAGTTTTTAGAGCAGTTATTGATTCTCCCCACTGTTAATCAAAGGTCTGAGGTAACGGCCGATGAACACGGCGCTAATTAGAGCAATGCCCATAAAGTGGCCTCGGGAGGTGTTTGTCTTATTTCTGGGAATCCCTCAGGTTTCTGACCACGCCAACCCCTCTGGCCCTGAGTGCTGCTGAAGGAGCTCAAGAGGGCATATTTTGCCCTCTCCTGTCGGTGCTGTCCCTGCTATGGAGCTGTGCTGTGCATGCAGCCGTGCCCAGCCGTGCCCAGCCATGCCCAGGGCTGCAGGAGCTGCTCCAGCTGCAGGGGTTTTTCAGGGTGGCAGGTCCCAGCTGCAGGCAAAAGGGCCCTGGTGTTCCGAGGAGCAGCAGGAGCAGGGAGATCCCGGCAGCCTCTCCCTCCACACACATCCCGCTGGTTCTCCGGGTGAGATTTCACAGCCCATTAGGCCTCAGCGCCCCGGCTGCGGGAGGGAAGTGATTCAAACCACAGCAGCTCTGGGGAGTGCATCCTGTGGTTCATCCCAGCCCGTCTCCCCACACACACTCCTGCCTCCCAGCTCACCTGAGTCCCCAGCAAAGCTGTCGGAGAGACAGGAGGACCCCAGCACTGCCGTGAGACCCCCAGGCAGCACAATTCCCAGCAGCAGGTCCCTTCCCCAGGTGTGATGAACCGAAATTGTGGGGTGCAGTCTTGTGGGAGTTGGGCTCACCTGCACCCCCTAAACCCGGCTGAGCAGCT
The DNA here is from genome assembly GCA_013398995.1 of Alaudala cheleensis. Lineage (NCBI taxonomy): Eukaryota > Metazoa > Chordata > Aves > Passeriformes > Alaudidae > Alaudala > Alaudala cheleensis. The sequence goes on from VWYE01005344.1 coordinate 16,031, forward strand.
GAGGCTTGAGCCTCACTGTTCCCTCTCCACCACTAAACAACTTTTGCCACTTCGTGGGCATTTCTGCATCACAAACACGGTGTTTGGTCTCTTTTCCTGCCTGTTTCCATGGCGCTGCTGTTATTATCTGGCTATCTTAGGAGTTTACTACAATGCAGATGAGCACAATGAAAATCACTCGAGGAGAACTGCTAAATGAGAGGCAACTCTTATCTTTGGCACCGGCAGGTCGGGAGGGAAGCGGGGCTGGAGCAGAGGGGGGGGGAGCGGTGCAGGCAGCGCTCGCTGTGCCACAGGAAGCTTTGTTCGACCAAATCAAACCTCTGAGTCCCAGCTGGGTACGAGAGTGACAGTGTTAAATAACGCGCTGCACCTCTCGCCGCTTTCCCTCTCCCTCTCTTATTTTGTTCTTCTCCAGCCTGCTGCCCAACTGCTCCCAGCTGGCAGCGGCTCGGGAGTGACACCGGGAATGCAAATGACCCCGCAGCCCGATCCCCAGCATCCCCGGGCTGCTGCCTCCGCTTCCAGCAGGGGAAAAAAGGCAGCAGGATCAGTCCCCGTGTTTGGACAGTTCCTTGACTCGGTGTGTTCTGCGTGGTGGCACTGGTGGTGACACCAGAGAGCGATGGTTGTTGCTGAGGTAACGGGATCGGTGTAATTGCTCCCGCAAAGGTGCCGGGGACTTCTCAGATGGCAGCATCAACAGACGGGCTCTTTAGGGAAGAGGCTGGGCTGCGTCTCGGGCTGTTTGACACCGCTGCTGTACACTCGTGACACTGCACTGGCTATTTGACATGACAGGCAGAGCGGCCGGGAGGGCCAGGCGCTCTCACCGGGAGGTGATTCACTGTAAACATTGCAGGGCAGGAGCTGGGATTTCAGGAGAACCGAGCCTCTGTTTCTGCTCTTCCCGAAGCCCGTGTAATGACACCGTGTGCTCTCCGGGCTCAGGAGGGGCCTGCTGGGAGTCCCCACTGCTGGTGGCCTGGGCAGGGGGACGGGCAGGGGGTTCCTGGGAGCCATCCAGGCCATGGATCTCCTGCAGGCGAGGAAGATGAGGAGTTCTGGGGCCAGGTCCTGAGCAGGGACTGTCTGTGAGTTGCTTCTTTTGCCAGAGGACTGAGTGCTCACCTTTTGTCCAGTGCTCACTCATGGCCCCAGCATTATGGGGGGACCTAAGCAGCATCCACAAACTTTCGTATGCCCAGTGCTCCCACCCCACTGAGGTCATGCAGATCACAGCTGCAGCTCCCTCCAAGCCAGGAATATCCCAGAGTATCCCTGATCCCAAGGGNGGGAAAAACGGCAGCAGGATCAGTCCCCGTGTTTGGACAGTTCCTTGACTCGGTGTGTTCTGCGTGGTGGCACTGGTGGTGACACCAGAGAGCGATGGTTGTTGCTGAGGTAACGGGATCGGTGTAATTGCTCCCGCAAAGGTGCCGGGGACTTCTCAGATGGCAGCATCAACAGACGGGCTCTTTAGGGAAGAGGCTGGGCTGCGTCTCGGGCTGTTTGACACCGCTGCTGTACACTCGTGACACTGCACTGGCTATTTGACATGACAGGCAGAGCGGCCGGGAGGGCCAGGCGCTCTCACCGGGAGGTGATTCACTGTAAACATTGCAGGGCAGGAGCTGGGATTTCAGGAGAACCGAGCCTCTGTTTCTGCTCTTCCCGAAGCCCGTGTAATGACACCGTGTGCTCTCCGGGCTCAGGAGGGGCCTGCTGGGAGTCCCTACTGCCGGTGGCCTGGGCAGGGGGGCAGGCAGGGGGTTCCTGGGAGCCATCCAGGCCATGGATCTCCTGCAGGCGAGGAAGATGAGGAGTTCTGGGGCCAGGTCCTGAGCAGGGACTGTCTGTGAGTTGCTTCTTTTGCCAGAGGACTGAGTGCTCACCTTTTGTCCAGTGCTCACTCATGGCCCCAGCATTATGGGGGGACCTAAGCAGCACCCACAAACTTTTGTATGCCCAGTGCTCCCACCCCACTGAGGTCATGCAGATCACAGCTGCAGCTCCCTCCCAGCCAGGAAGCCCCAGAGTATCCCTGATCCCAAGGGAGCCATGGGGCCTGTGGCAACCTCCCCACAGCACCTCTGCCCTATTC
>VWYE01005344.1:19794-59876 GCA_013398995.1 Alaudala cheleensis
CCCCGGGCCGGGATGAAACTTCTGGCATTGCGGGGAAGCGCGACGGCAGCGGGAGAGGCAGCGGGGCCCGGCGGAGCGCGGAGCTCAGCACCGCGGGGCGGACAGCTCCCGCATCCCGGCGGCGCTCCGGGAGCCGCGTCCTCGCCGGCGACCGAGCGCCAACGGGGCCGCGGCCTCCCGGGAGCCGCGCCGGACCCTTCGCCTCCCTCCCGCAGGGAGAGCAGCCCCATGTGTCCCCAGCCCTCCGTGTGTCCCCAGCCCACGGTGTCCCTCTGGCCTCCACTTCCATGTCCCCGCCGGTGTTCCCGACCCACCGTGTCGGTCAGGGGGTGTCCGGGGGAGGGGGTGAGTGTTCACCCAGGGGCTGCCCGTTCGTTCCACGTGTCCCCCCGTTTCCATGCAGCCCCGCTGCCTCTCCCACTGCTGCGATGCCAGACCTAAGAATAGGCTCCGGGATGCGCTCGCGGGTGACTTGGCAAAGTCATTGCAAACTCGCGTGGGGCTTGGGGACGACTGGAGCGGTGCCTGTGCCCGGTTCCTTGGCACTGCTGGGGTGCCAGGACCAGGCAGCCGGGCTCGGCTGTGGGTCTGGGTGGGGTTCCCAGTGTGGATTGTTCGGTGGGAGAACGGGAGAGGCTGGTGTGTGCTGCAGTGTGCTCGGGGCCTGAGGCTGCCCTCCGGGGCTGGCAGGGGGTTTACAGCAAACACAAGCGGCTCCTGGTGTCAGGAGCGCTGCGCGGTGCTCTCTGCCCACTCCAGTCCCTGCTCTCGTGGTCAGATTGCGTTTAATGACTTTGACTTTTCGGTCTGAAACCCGACTCTTCAGACGGGGGTTGTGTTACAAGAATCTATCCTTCCTGGGCAGCAGAACAGCAGTGAGGATGTAGAGGGTGGCATTTCTCCCTCACCTGCATGGGTTTGTGCTCTGTGTTCGTGCACGTACGCGTGGAGGAATCAGATGCGAAGTCCCTGCCAGCTCTGGCATCCTGTTCCAGCGCGGGGACACACAGAGAGGCACGTTCCTCTGGTGTGTTACACAAACGCCCTGGTCCGGGCTGCCGGTGCTCTGTGTGACAGCAGCCGCGATCCCGGGCTCCCGGGGAGCTGGGAATGAAAGCCAGGAAGCACAGGCCCAGTGAGGGCTCTCAGCTCCCTCCCTGCCTCGTGTGCTGAGGCAGGAGGGCTGCCCCAGTCCCACTGGGAGCATCAGCAGGCAGTCCAGCTCCCGGGAACAGGGTTTGGCACAATCTGCCATAAATCTCATGGTGGAAGAACACAGTGTGCTGAATTCCTCTTCCCTTGGCAGAAAGAGGGAGCTGATAAATTGTTGACCCTTTACAAGGTTTGGTGAATTATTGCAGGAAAAATCCCAACTCCTGCCTACGCAGCCTGGAGCCGGTGGCGACGTGGCTGCTCTGCCCGTGCCTGGGGGAGTCTTGTCCATCTGTGTGGAGGGCCAAGGGCCCAGAGCAGCAAATCCTGCTGTTCTCCAGCTGGGGGGGAGGGGGGAGCAGGATTAGACCCCGCAGAGACAGACTGCTCTGCTCCATCTGCTGTTCTCTCTGTTCGTGCGCTCAAGGAAAAAAAAAAAACAAACCCATTTTCACATGACTTGCACCCATCGGGTGCTTGGCTGGTGGCTTTGGGTGCTGTGCACTGGTGAAGCCATTTAGATCACCGGAGAGGAGGTGTGAAAGCCTCTCCTCTGCTCTCGGCATCCGCTCGCACCCACCCACCGGCGCAGAGCAGAGCAGAGCAGAGCCGGCAGCAGAGGCACGTCCCTGCACAGGGACTTGTGCCAGGAGGCTCCGGGCAGCCTGCGCCGGAGCAGCGGCATCCCAGGAACGTGGGCACCCACAGGGGCACTTATTTGTGCCCTGGAATGGTGCGGTGGGCAAACACGGGGGGGTGTGGGCAGCTGAGTGCAGAGAGGACAGCGCTGCCCACGCTGCCCATGCAGGCTCAGCCCCCCCTGGCACTGGGGGTGGCACAGCTGAACCCCTGGGACATCCGGGGGGGTTCTAAATATATTTGGGGTGTCCAATATAGGCTGTAATGAGAGCAGGAAGCCCTGCCTGAGGTTGCGGTGTTGGGAGCAGAAATGCAGCTGGGGGTGCTGAATTTTGGGCTCCTCTGCACCCCCAAAGTCTGCACACCCCCTTCTCTTCTCCGCGGCATTGGGGCACTCCTGGGGTGGCTGTCACAGCCCATTAGCAAGGACAGGGATACAGACACCCCCCCTGGCTCTGTGGTGAGCGCAGCAGCACCTCGGGAAGCTGCTTCCAGAGGATCAGGTGTGTCCGGCAGGAAGGAAAACCGAGCGTGAACTCGGTGAGGGCTGCAACAAGTGCGCGGTGAGCTCTGGCGGCAGCACCCCGAGCAACGAGATAACAGCACAGAGCCAGGCTGCCCGCAGATAACGAGACACGGGCTTGTCTGGTGGAGAGCTGTCAAAGGCCGTGGCAAATGGCTCCTCTTCCTTCTCTCCTCCTTGGCAGAAAGGACGAGGAGAGCCTGGATCGGGAGTAAATGAAATTAGTGTCTCTCAGCCCTCTGCTTCCCCGGTATTTTTTTGACGTTATGAATATACAAAGATGCCATTTCAAGCGCAGCGTTGAGGATGTCACAGTGTCACAGACATTTCCTCCTGTGCGTTTTTAACTTCTCCTTCGCTGAGGAATCTGGTGGCAGGATTTAGGGCTGAGGAGCCAGGCTGCGCCGAGTCAGCTGAATGTGCTCCCTTGGCATCCAGAGCGGCAGCAGAGCTCTTGGAATAGCAAACCGTGGAAAAAAGGGAAGTGTGTGATCCATCCCTTGGAAGTCAGGTGGTGCTGGGTTTGGGAGTTAATGGATAATAAGTGATGGATGAGGCAGAGGAGTGCCAGGGCATTGCTGGACAGGTAACGTGGGCACCAAAACGGGCTGGTGTGAGCACGGCCCATCCTGCCAGAGGGCAGGGATGTTCCCTGGGTATTCCAGGTCAGTGCCAAGCACTGGGGTGCTTTGTTATTCCATTTTGTACAGACAGTTGTTTGTTTTTTTTTTAAGTGAAACGGGCTTTGTCTGATTAAATAACACACAGCTTTTGATGTAGACTACAAGCAGCCTCAGAAATGTGTGTATTTCCCATCCTCTGTCACTGCGATGAGCGCAGCTGCTTCCAGTGGGCTTTGGGAACAAAAAAAAACCACCCAAAACCACAGTAACCTTCTGCGAGCAATCCGAAAGTTATTTACTTGATGGGATTTTATTTTTCAAATATTTGAAAGCGGTTAGTGAGCAGTGAAATAGGCTCCAAGGAAATCCTGTTACAAAACACAGCCTCTATTTTAATTAGCACGACGTGAGCGACACGGCTGGGGCCGGGGCTGCCACCGAGTGCATCTTTCAGGAGCTCGGAGATGTCTGTAGGAAACACGGCGTGAGCACCGGCTTTCCAATTTTCCAGTCCATCAGGATGGATTTAGGCTCTTGTCAGGGGTTATGAAATTGCTGGATGTGCTGGGGTGAGTTGTGTGTGTCTTTAACCACTTGACTTGCCAGGCGCAGGGCTCTCTGCAAGGTGGGGATGTGCCTTGTCCCCGCTCTGCTCCCACTCACGGGAGGGGCAGAGGGGACAGCAGCACCCCAGCAGCACCCAGCCCTCTGCCCTTGTCAGGGTTTCAGCGGGATGAGCACCGGGAGGAGCCACTCTGGAGCCTGGGGCAGCACCTGGACAGGGCAGAACGTGGGGCCAAAGCCAGCGCTGCCAGCAGAAACCTCGGGGTGCAGCTGGTGCCAGCCCCTGGCAGTGGGGACGGGAACCTGCCATCCCCCAGCTGGTGCACCCCAAACCAGGGGGCAAAGGGCAGGGTGAGGAAGGCTCGGGGGGGGTGAGAGAAGGTTTGGCATCACTCTGGCTCAGGCTGCTGCCCTTCAGCTGCTGCTCGAGGCTGTGCTCCATGGCTTTCCGGAGCAAGGTCAGTGAGGACCCGCTTCAGGAGGTCGCTTTTCCTGCTGCTGCACGAGGGAGTGGTGCAGGATTGGTGGGATGCAGGGAGCAGATCCGCCCGGTGCTGGTGCCTCAGCCGCTCGTTCTCCCTGCAGCGGCAGGGAACTCAGCCTGCAGGAAGCAGGAGGAAGGGAAGGAGAAGGGCTCTGCAGCAGGAGCCTTTCCTGCCGAGGTGCTGAGGGAGGGAAGGTGTCCTTCATTCCAGGGGACAGGCTGCCAGCTCCTGGCTGTCTGTCTCCTTTCACAGCTTGTTAACTGACAAGTTGTTAAGGATGTTCTTGCTCTGTCCCACGGGGCCGGTCCCGCTCCATCCGCATCCTGCTCCATCCACATCCTGCTCTACCCACGGATAAAAATACCTGCATGGAAATGGAAATGGCAGCCAGAGAGGGGAGCGAGGATCTGCGAGAGGAGCAGCCCTGCAGACACCAAGGTCAGTGAAGGAGGAGGAGGAGCTGCAGGTGCCCGTGGTGCAGCCCAGGGATCCACAGGGAAGCAGAGATCCACCTGCAGTCCGTGGAGGAGCCCGTGCCGGAGCAGGATCCTGGCAGGATTTGTGTGTCCATGCAGAGAGGAGCCCACACTGGAGCAGGTTTGCTGGCAGGACTCAGGACCCCGTGGAAGGGATCCAAGCTGGAGCATCCTATTCCTGAAGGACTGACCCTGTGGAAGGGACCCACACTGGAGAAGTCCCTGGAGGACTGTAACCTATGGGAAGGACTCAGGGTGGGAAGTTCATGCAGGAATGTCTCCCATGGGAGTGATGGAACAGCTCTGGTGGGCACCCAGCATCCCTCCAGTGCCAACATCCACGGGATCAGCTGCACTGCTGGGAAGACAGAGGACACAAATGAACCTCTGCTGCTCAGCTCTTGGTTATGTCTTGGATTTCAACTGTAAGGATTTCCAAAATCAGAGGAGAACCATGGAGCTGGGTGGCTGGAAGAGCCAACGGGAGCCTGAAGGGGCAAAGCTGGGAGCAGGGGAGGCTCATCTTCCCTACCTGACAGGGACACGCTGTGGGCTTCCAGCAGAGCCTGTGGCACTGGCTCGGAACCAAGTGCAAATGCTGGTTATCTCTGACTTGGATCTACACCCGTGGTCCCTGAGGTTGGGGGATCCTTGAGCAGCCACAATCAGTGCAGGTCACATGGGACAGCCCCAGGACCCTCCAAAAATCAAGGAGGATCTGCCAGGAGCGGTGAAAGTGGAGCCTGTGCTGGCAGCATTCCTCTGGCATTGGAGAGAGGACACCATTCCTGCCCCGGTGTCTTTGTTGGACGTCAGGGATGTGAGATAAGGAGCCCTTTGAAGCGTGCAGCCGGGAGTTAGTGTCACACTGTCACAGCTGCGGGAGCCACGCTGAGCTCTGAACCAGGGATCCAGCCCCGGGTCCTGCTCCTGGATCCAGCACAGGGGCACCTGGATCCAGCCCTCCATGGATGGGGACCCTTTGCTGCAGTGCCCTGTCCCGTGGGGGCTCGGGGCTGTCCCCACTCAGGGGGGATGGTGTTCCCAGGGTGCTGAGGAGCTGATTTCCACTCTGTCCCATCCTTTTCACTCGCTGGATCTCCCGGCAGTGGTGCAGCTGCGGCTGGCCCGCTCCCAGGGCACAGCCCCGACTCAGAGATCTCTCTTTTATTGCTTTTTCCCCTCCTTTTCCTTTCTCTGGGAAGAGGCCAGAGCAGCAGCTGACCAGCCCCGAGCTTTCCTACTGCACAATGAGGAGGCTCTGCTTGGATTCCCAGGTCTGCACCGAGCAGGGCCGAGCACGGATTTAATCCAGACCTTTCTAATTTCATCTGTCCCCATGGAACTGCATTAAACGTTCAACCCCCAGAGAGCCCGTGAGGCTGGGCAGGGCCCTGGCTCTGTGCCTGCTCCACGAGGGTGAGGAGCAGGCACCGGCACCCCAGGACAGATGGCTGCAGCAGGAAGGTGCGAGGAGACTTCATGGGAGCGCAATCCAAAGCTGCTGGCAGTGCAAGAGGGATGGGATGAGCAGCCTGGCCACTCAGCCCGGCTCTGAAGGCATCCTTCCAAGTGCAAAGCTTTAGTCTAGGAAGGAAATTCGGTGCCAAATGCAAAGGCATCCAAAAAAACCCGAGCACGACAGAAGGGATAGCTGTGGGATGGATCCCAGAGCGGCGTCATCTGCTCGGCAAGGAGGAATCTCACGTCTCGGCCCGTCTCTCTCTGTCTTGCACACCGGGGTGGGATGTGCCAAAAACCGGCAGCTGAGGGGGCCAGGAGCACCCCAGGGAGGGTGGGTCTGCAGGGGGACCCCGCAGAGGGGACAACAAACGTGGTCCCCGGGGCCTCCAGGGGACACTGAGTGCAGCCCAAGGGCAAGGGAGCCACTCGTGAGGACGTGGCAGTGCCATGTGGGGCTGGGGCACAGCAGGCAGGAGTGAGCAGGCTCGGGAACAGCAAGGGGGAGTGAGGGAATGTTCTGGAAAGGGTCATCTCGGGGCAGTTTCAGAGCTAATCAGAACGGCTGGAAATATTTAAAATTCAAGGGAGAATCTCCATCTGACGTTTTTTTGGGTGGATTAATGGAGCATGGCAACATTTTGTGGATGAGATGTTTCATCTCGGGTAGAGTGGTGGCTGGGGGACAGTACTGAGGACATGGCTGCTGATGTCCCCTCTGCCACCCTGCATCTCTTCCAGGATGATGGGGCTGCACAGGAACGGGGCTTGCATCTCCTGATGCTCATTTAAATACAATTTCAGTAACAAAACAGGCTTTTCCTGACAGTCTTGACCTTCCAGTTGTAAAGATACCAAGTCCCTAAATTGGCAGACCACCCTGGCATGAGCTCTATGAGCTCCCAGTGCTCCCAGCACATCCCTGCCCACTGCAGGAGTTCTTGGCAAAGTCCTCTTGGACACATCCAATGCCGTCCTTGGAGAGCTCAGACGATTCCCAGCACCGTCAGGGTTAATCAGTTCCGGCGCAGGGGTCGGATCCTGGAGCAACCCTGCCCAAAGCAGCCACCCACAGCAAAGCCACCCCAAAATCTGGGGCTCCAGGGCGAGGAAAGGCTCCTTTCCAGGGCACGCAGCCCCCACCAGACAACGTGTCTCCCTTCACTCCTTATCCATCCCCATTATCCACGCAGCAGTTTTTAAATTGCTGCTGGACACTATATTTACATAAATATGTGAGCCAATGAGGTCTAAAACCCCGGTGAGCCCTAAATGGTGAATTAGGTTTTTTTGGAAAGAGGATTTTATCAATTTACTGCGAGTGCAAATCAACAGAACAGAATTTACAAACGCATCAAAAAGCGAGGTGACAGTTTGGAATTAATCCTCTGCCCCAGGCACAGGATGTACCTCCACAAACATCTCCCAGCATAAATATATTTGAGAAATAGTGGAGGAAAACGTAACTCCTAATGCCTGAGCACGCTGGCGGCGGCGGCAGCGGGAGATGAATGGAGTTAATGTCATCGGGAAGGTGCTGCCGCCTCCTGCTTTATTTTTATCCAAGACTCAGCGCCCAGCCTGCGCTGAGATATTGCAGTTTGTCTTTGTGCCAGAATCTCCCCCGAAGAAAATCTCCCCGATAATCGCTCTTCCTCATCAAAAAAAAAAAAAAAAAAAAAAAAAAAAAAAAGGAAAGAAAGAATAATTTAATTCCGTTACCCCTCACTGCTTGGAGAAGCCCGGGAAGGCTGCATGTCCTGGTGGGGGGGACGATCGCCTGTGTCCCCCCGGGATGTGGCTGGGGGATGGATTTGGGACAATAATTGGCACGGCTGGGGCCGTTTGGGCGCGGATGGGTGCAGGGATGTCCTCAGGCAGAGGGGGATGCTGCTGCTGCTGCCGCGGTCCCCTCTCTGGCTGGGCCACGGCGCTGCTCCTTCCTCAAGGACCTCAAAAGCCGTGTCCAAACCCAGCGCAGCATCCTAAAGGCGCAGAGATTCCCAATCCCTGCTTCTCCTGGGCTCTCGGCTCCCGCAGCGGGATGGTCAGGAGAGGGACTGGGGCTCCTCTCCTGTCCCCTGAGGGGTTTAGAGCCGCCGCGGAGATGAAATCAGCGAGGCAATAACCAGCAAAAGCCAAACTTCTCAAGCTTTCTAATCACAACTAGAAAGGCTCCTTTTCAGCTTTTGTTTCCAGCTCACAGAGGAGCCGGTGGCTGCCAGCGGCGAGATGGCTGGCTTTGTTGTGGAGATGACTGTGAAGGACACAGGCTGTGTTCCCGTTTAGGAATGCATTGAGGCTTTCTTGGAATTCATTAGGAAAGGTAGGGAGGGAAGGGTGCAGCAGAACAAGAGTCCTCGCCGCTGCAGCCCGCTCCCCAGGGGAAGAGCTTCTTCTCAGTTTTCCCAGCTGCAAAACGTCTTTTACGAGATCTCGATTGGAAAGTTGTTCCGTTCCTCCAGTGGGGCTCACCAGCAGCCAGCCGGGAAGGGGAAGGTGCCCGCAGTTGTTCCCCAGCATCGCCGGGCTCTGGTCCCGGCAGCACCCACACATCTCCTCCCTCGGGCCCATCTCACCTGTCCTGAACAGCTCTGCCAGAGCTCAGCACGGAACCGTGGGACGGTTCGGGTTGGAAAGCACCTTAAAGCCCATTTTTCCCATCCCCTGCCATGGGCAGGGACATCTGCCACTATCCCAGGGTGCTCCAAGCCCCATCCAACCTGGCCTGGGACACTTCCAGGGATGGGGCAGCCACAGCTTTTCTGGGCAACCTCTGCCAGGGCCTCATCACCATCACAGGGAGGAATTCCTTCCCAATGTCCCATCTATCCCTGCCCTCTGGGATAGATTCCCGCTAACCATTCCCGCTTGTTCTGTCACTCCATCCTTTTTCCAAAGTCTCTCTCCAGCTCTCCTGGAGCCCCTTTAGGCACTGGAAGGGGCTCTAAGGTCTCCCTGGAGCCCTCCCTTCTCCAGATGAGCACCCCCAGCTCCTCCATCCCAGCTCCGTGGCAGAGGGGCTCCAGCCCTGCATCCTCCGTGACGGTGACTAATTGTCACCCCAGGGCACGGACTGCATTGAGTCACACAAACATCATCTCCTTCAGTGGCTCAGGTATCCGCTCAGGCTTCCACGGGGGAAGGCTGGATTTTTCTCCACATTTCCACTCCACATGCACCGAGCTGGCCTCAGGAGCAAATGCTTTCTTAAATTATACAGCGCCACGTCTCTGATCCACACAAGGAGCCCCAGCGAGCAGCAGAGTCAGAGTCACCTCAAACAGCGGGTCAGCTCTGAAAATTCCTTCCTCAGTCCCCCAGCACCATCCCCAGCCAGAGCTTTCTCTCCTGGAAAATCCGTGTTCCAGGTTTATGTTGACCTCCCGCTGCTCCCGCTGCTCGCAGGAAATCAGCTGTTGTGTTTATCCCGTGCCTCCTGCCTCCCTCCAGCTGCTGCTCCAGGCTCTGCTGCCCCTCGGGGCAGGATGTGACCGTCCCTTCAGGGTGATGGCCAGGGCGCTGCTGAGCCACGGGGTGTTTTGCCAGAGGCAGCTGCCGGTGGTGGCACAGCCCAGGAAAACCCTTCAGCCCGATCTGCTCAGCACCGTGTGTCAAAAAGGCAGCGCTTAAACCCAGATTTATGCCTCAGATGTGCCTGTTTTAATCATACTACACTGCTATCAAAAGGACATTAAAAATTATGATTACCCTCTAGGAACATAAACAATGGCAGCAGTGACAAACCCCTCATCCCAAGGCGGGTGACACATGCGTTTGTATAATTGGCCCATTCATTACCTGCTTGGGGAGAAGAGCCAGGTTCCTTCCTCACCGCGTTTCCCCACCACCAGGGTGGGTCAAAAATAACACCAGGAGGAAATCTGCCCCGCCAGCAGGGACAGGAGACCAAAGAGCTGCCCTCGAGAGAGTGCAGTGCTTTGCAGCAGGTCCTGCTCATCCCCAAAACACCCACCAAGGCAGAGCTGGGGGTACAAACCACCCTCCAGGGGTGGCATTTAAGGATTTCTCTCAACCCAGCTGTGATTCAGGAACATCCAGCCCATCCCTTCCATGTGTGGGTTTCCGATTTTGATGTTTAGGGAATTTTTGGGGGGTAGAGGAAGGTGACATTGCCTGGTGCCTCACATGGGAGATGCCTTTCCTTGAGGATCAGCATTCTTGGAGCTGTTCCCGAGGTGAAGTCGGTGGCAGCAACACCCCACGAGCACAGGGGAAGGTGACACAGGTGGGACATTGCCAACCAAGTCCCCTTTGCTTGTTTATGATTTCCTTTTAGCCTTCTACTCCTCAGTTTATTTGGAATGCAGGGATTTGGTGGGTGCTGCACTGGGCACAGAGAGTGGTCTGGGTGTCCCACAGCCCGTCAGGGGCACAGCAGCCCTCGGCAAAGGCACTGTCCTCTCTGTTCCCAGTGTTCCTGTACCCTCCCCACCAAAGCCTGTTATTATCCTTTCTGATAGGATTCAGATCAATCAAACGGAATAATAGAGCAGAGGTCAAGGAAGGCTGTTCCTTCCCCGGGGAACAAGGGGCTGCTTTCGTCACAAGTACCAGGGAGCTTAATTGTCCTAAATCTGAGGAAATTATGAACGTGCCTGTTAATTGTGTGTCCTCCTGCGCTGGAGAGGGAGGAGAGCTTTGGATGGGAGCTGCCACCACACATGGAGCAGAGGGGCTAAATCAGCTTTTAATCCCCCCTCCCAAAAAAAAAAACCCTGGTTTTCAGGGGCTGATGGTGCCACCCACACTGGACTGGGAAGAAACTCTGCCCTGTGCCTGCCCAGCTGGTGTTGTGAGGGAGCACGTGGATGTGGAGGGATGGAGATGGATGTGGAGGGATGGAGATGGATGTGGAGGGATGCAGGAGGATGAGGAGGGATGCAGGAGGATGAGGAGGGATGGAGATGGACGTGGAGGGATGCAGGAGGATGAGGAGGGATGCAGGAGGATGAGGAGGGATGCAGGATGATGAGGAGATGGCCGGAGCAGGGGACCCAGCAGGGCTGGGCGCTGCACCCAGCCCCAGGAGCGAAGCTGCTGCTCACCATAGAGGAGGACCCAGCTTCCCTCCCGACGTTCTGATGGCTAATGAAAATATATTTGCTATCTGTATTAATTAAAATAAAGTGCAGCAGCTCGTCATGAGGCTCCGTGGGAGAAGCTGTACACGGGTTATCATCATCCAGCACAGCACCGTGCAGCGATGGAATTAGTTCTGCCAGGCCATCTTTAAAACACAAATCACTGATGGCTGATACAGCTGACAATTAATTATATAAAAGCCAGCGCTGCTGGGAATGGTGTGAGGGCTGAGCAGCACCAGCAGCAGCCCAGGGATGGGCCCAGGGTGGGCTGGGTGGTCTCAGGGTCTGGGATATGGAGGGGGGCAAGGCTGAGCCAGCCTCAAACTCCTGCTCTGCCCCTCAGAACGACTCTGGTTTTAGTGAGAAGAATTTTAAAAAGCAAAAAATTGAATTTCAGCCATTTCTTGGCTGAAAGGGGGTTTGTTCCTGAAGGAGTGAGCCAGTGCAGGGGCACACCTGAGGGCTGGGCACGGGGATGTGCTGGGGGTTGCAGTTCCCACATGGAGCTGCTGGCAGGATGTGCCAGCGGAGCTGCTCTGCTGCCTCCCCCCAAACTGGCCTGACACAAAAAGGATCCAGCGATGAAATGCAGGATATGGCTTTTTTTCAGAAGGAAAAACCAGGGAATAGAGGGGGTGACAACCTGCACTGGGGCCAGGCTGGTCTGTGCAAGGTGTCCCTGCCCATGGCACAGGGAGGAGCTGGATGGGTTTGAGGTCCATCCAACCCAAACCTTTCTGAATTTTGTGGTTCTCTAATCACACCTGGCACCACTCCAGGCTGTGAAAGAGCATTTGGGAGCAGAGTGTGCCCCATCTCTCAGCCATCCTGGGCAGCTCCGAGCCGTGCCAGGGCCCTCAGGGCCGGCAGTGGGAACGGGAACTGGGAGTGCTGGGCTGTGCCCCAGTTGCTGCCAGCCCTCGGTGCACAGCCCGTGCCCGTGATCGATGGAGCCCAATAACTGCAATAACCACAGCCATCAGTAACCCTCCCTGTCCCTGCCTCCCCGATTGCCAGCAGCAGGGCCCTTCCCGAGCTGTCAGGAGTCATTAGGCACCGGAGCTGCAGCGTTTCCGAGCAGGCAGCAGGGTCTTTTCAAGGGCATCAGGCAGCACCAGGCAGCACCAGGCAGCCCTGGCTCCTGCAGGGTTCCTGCGTGGCCTCAGTGAGGGGAGAAAATGCAAAGGAAATCATTGCCTGGAAGAAAGATTCCCCCTGCAAACGGGGACACGCTGATCCCACTGCCTGTCCTGACAGGCAGGGCTGGGACCCCACTCGGTCCCCAGGAGGGAGGAATGGGCCCTGCACAGGGAGATGCAGGGGACTGAGGACATGGGGAATTCCCAGATTCTTCCATTCCCTCAGCCTGAGCAGCTCCAGCTCTGCTGCCCCTGCCCTGTGTGATCCTGGCAGCCGCATCCCACAGTGGGAACAGCCTGGAGGAGTCTGTGGGGAGAGCAGAAAACTCCGTGTGTGCCCTGTGCCAGATGTCACCTGTGCCACCCTCATTGCTCTCAGGCTCCTCTCCACCTTGGCAAGGTGGCCAGGACTTGATGGGCTTCAAACCCTGCCTTGAGATGCCCCAAGGCAGCTTTTGGGGCACCCAAAAAAAACCCAAAAAACCAAACCAAACCAAAAAAACCAAAAGCAAACAAACAAAAAAAACCCAACCCCACCAAAACAACCCCAAAAAACCCAAAAAACAAACAAAAAAACCACACCCACCAAAAAAACCCCAAAAAACAAACAAAAAAAACCCCAAATCTTTTGGGGTATCTGTGGACAAACCCACAGAGGAGAGCAGCCGTGGGCAGCAGTGCTGAGGCCACATCCTGCCCTGCTGCCACGGGGGGACAAGTGACACCCCCCGAAGTGCTCTGCCAGTCTCTGCTCCTCCCTGGCAGCCTGGACTGGAGCCACGCTGTGATTCCTGTTCCATCCTGTGAAAGAAATATAAAGAGCTGCCAAACAGATTCAGCAGAGGCAGCTCGGCTCTCCCCCAGCTGCTGCAGGGGAGCTCAGGCAGGAGCTGGATCCTGCAGCTGCCCCAGCCAGGGAGATGGGGCACAGAGCCGGGCTGTGATGCTGCTCTGCTCACCTGCACCTCCAACGTCACGTTGTCACCTCCTGTTTCCAGCGCTGGAGTGGAAATCAAAGCAAACCGAGCTGTGAATGCACTGCAGACAGGTGGGACAACAGAGGGGGTTGGGAATGGCTGCACATTCCATGGATGGGAGTGCCTGGGAGCGAGCCCATCAATGACTTATTGGACACAAGGAACAGTCAGTGGTTGTAACCAGGCTAAACTTTTGTCTCTCCAGATGTTTCAGGGCTGTGTAGCCAGTGTTCCCCGGTGTCCCCAGGAGCAGGAAGTTTGGCTGAACCCACTCCTGCATCCCTGCCAGGGCTCCTGCGTCCCTCCTGAGTCCCCCATGTCACCCGAGGGGCAGCGCCAGGGCAGAGCACCCCTGCCAAGCCCTTGGCTCCTGCAGGGGACAGGGCAGAGCCAGCCAGGCAGGACCCCCAGGAGTCCCCGGGAGCTCCCAGGATCTCCCAGGAGCTGCTCTCACAGGGCTGACCTGCTCACAAAGAGTTAATCCCGGCACTCGCTTCTCCAGATCTGCTCCGCTGCATCTTAACAGTGATGGGAGATTAATTATTTTAGCTGCAGAGAGCTGACTAGAACGGGGTTTTGTAGCTAAATATACTCTCTCTTTAGGAACCCATTTAATTTTATGCCCTGATGTAGACGGCTGGGCTGGATGATTGGCGAAGAAAGAAGGAGCTTCTCTTCCCCCTCTTCAATTTGTAGCCTGAAAAGCTGCCAAAACACTCGATTTCCTCTCCCCAGGTGGGCCCTGAGGAGTGAACATTCCTGCTGAGGAGCCCAGGAGAGGCACAGGGAGGATCTTCTTCAGCTCCTTCATTCCTCTGGCTGCCCCATCCCTGGCAGTGTCCCAAGGCCAGGTTGGATGGGGCTTGGAGCAACCCGGGATAGTGGAAAGTGTCCCTGCCCATGGCAAAGGGACGATCTTTAAAGTTCTTTCCTAATGAACTTCCAAAACAATGAATTCCCCCTTAAACCCAGGCTGTGAATTCCTTTCGACAGGGTCTGTCTGCCTGTGACAAGGCACAGATGTGTCTTTCCTACACCTGGTATCATAAAACCCTGTGATAAACTCCAATTATCACCTGCATCAACGTTCCACTCTCTCTAATGGCTTTGCTCCCCTCCTCCCTGTGGGTCGGGAATATCAGGATAATTCCTGCCTCCATGAGCTGGGGACGCAGTGGGATCACTGGGATCACCTCCATGCTGCAAATCTCCTGATTCCTCCATAACTGGATGAGCCTCTTGAACTCCTCTTCCTGCTGAGCTGCTGCTGCTGCTCCTCCCAACATTCCTTCGGGGAAGGAGCTGGGCAATTCCCAGCGTGTGCTGGGCTCATCCCTGGGGATCTGGGGATGGCAAATCCCCACATTTGGGGGTGATGCTGCAGCGGTGGGTGCCAGGGCTGGGCACACACAGACTGTGGAGCCAGGGCACCGTGGGCAGGTGTCCCCAAAGCCACAGGTGCTTGTGCAGAGCTGGCGTGGCCACAACAGACGCCTGGGAGTCAAAGTCTCATTGATTCCAGCTCCGTGGAGCAGCAGCGGGGAGGAAAATCCATTTTCCTCCTAGCTCGGAGAAGTGTGTAATTTCCCGGCATCTGTCAGGGCTGCGTGGATCATTAGAGCAGTTCCAGCTCCTCCCGAGCACCGGGAGAGGGGGGGAGAGGTTTGTGAGCTTCATCCCCATATTCCTTGTGCTGTCCTTGCTCCCTGAGCCAGGCACAGGCGGCGTGGGATTCTCCAGTCAGGCACAAACAGGATCGATTTGCCACTCAAGCAGGTTTCCTGGAGTGCTGTGCTGTTGGAATATTGCCCCCACCTGCAGCAGTGCCCATGTGGAGCCCAAATCCCCTGCTCCCACCTGGACCAGGAACCCCCCTGCCAACGGCCAGTTAGGGGGGATTTCCCCCTGTCTCATCCCAGGGTTTGGACCAGCTGTGGGTGTGGTGTTCTCCAGACCATGTCCCAGCCCTGTGTCCCCTGCCAGAGCAGCAGGTCCCTGAGCCCCTCGGCTCAGGCAGCTGGAGCTGGTGAAACACCTCCCTCCCATCCCTGGGAGGACAGGCTGGACAGGGCTTGGAGCAACTCAGTTTTTAATGGAAGCGTCCCTGCCCATGGCACAGGCAGTGGATGAGGTGATGTTCAAGGTCCCTTCCAGCCCAAACCACTCCAGGATTCGGTGATTCCACGGTTCTCTCCTCTCCGCCCTTCCCTCCAGGGATGGGTTTGCCTCTGGAATCAGGAGCTGGGTGGGAAGTGGGGGCAGAGCCGGGTCCTTCCCGGCCACGGCTCCTCGGGCTGGGCACCACTGCCAGCATCCTCGCCCAGTAATGAGGGGTTTCCATGGCAACCTTATTTGAGCATCTCGAGTGACACAGATGTAAATTTTAAAATGAAATATTCAGACCACAGTCCTGCGAGCACAAATAAACCCCTGCACATGGGCAATTTAACAGCATTTTAAAGCAGATCCCAAAGTCCCCAGGGCCAGCGGAGTCTCTGTGGCATTGGGAAATTCATGGGGATGGAAAGAAAATGTGTCCTGACCCCTTTCTGCCCCAGGAATCCCAGCCCCCAGCTGCATCCCAGCCCGAATGCAGAGCAGCATCCAATCAACAAGGTGCTGGTCCCCCCTGCCCCGCGGAGGATGTGGCACAAAGGGACAGCCCAGGAGGGACAGCCAGGAGTCCCCCGGAATGGGAGGAAAACAGCTCCAAACTTTCTTGGCCTCTGCTGCAGTGTCTTCATGAGCCAAAGCTGGGCATCTCTTTCCTTCTGGATTATCTCCCATCACTTGCTCCATGGAACAGTCCAGGTTTTCCCACCGGAGGCTCCCAGCGTTTCCAGGCTGTCACCCACATTGGGCAGGACCCAGGGACGGGCACTGCTCCTTCATCCTCGTTCCAGAGAGGAGAACGGCTTTCTGTTTTCCCCAACAGCAGTGGGAATGTCGGGCTGGAATCCAGGCACAGCCCTCCCGTCCCTGTCTCACCTTTGCCGGGAAAGCGGCTCGGCAGCTCCCGGCGCCGCGGGCAGCCCCTGCTCCAGCTGCGCTTCCCGGAGCTCCCACGGGGATGACTCACCCGGATCGGATCGCTACGGTTTTATTTGCTTAGAGTGGGGAGCTGACAGGATGCTCTTGAGGAAAACTTCTTTTCTTTCCCGTCGGAAAAAAACCAAAAACTGAATCTGCTGGAAAATGTGGCTGCAGGAAAACCTGGGATTCGCATCTCCTGCTCGGGAGGCGGGCGGCCTTGGAGGCGGCATCCGGAAAGGAAAGATTGTTTCAATGAAGCTTTTTCTGCTCTTCAGGATTCAAGGCCAAAAGCTCTTAAAATCTGAAACCAAACCGATCACAGCCAAGGGTTTTGATGGACACAACCTGCTTTTTCTCAGATGGTCCCTTCCCACCCAAACCCTCTGTTTTCCTCCCTGAGGATGTGTGTTGCTTGAGCTGGAGGTTGGTGTGGGAAGAGGAGGGAGAGCAGAAGGTGTCCAGGGTGACCCTTCCCACCCCCCAGCCCCACGGTGATGAAGAATTGCACCAGGACCTGGCCTCCTGGAATTACCAGGATTCTGCTTTATCCAAGATCTGGATCAGCCGCTTCCTCCCTCATCCCCAGGGACCTTCCCATTTGTCCACAGAGGTGCACGACAGCTCCTGCCAACCCTCCTCCCTGTGGGAATGGGGAATTCAGGGGCTCAGCCTGCGTGCAGAGGGTGCTGGGCAGTGCAGGATAAATCCCAGCTCTCCACGAGGGCTTGGAGACGATGCCAGCAGCAGCTCCAGGCAGGATTAGCCCAGCCCAGCTCCCGTGAACGCTCCTGAGCCTGTCACACAGGCAGAGCCAAACGCCACCATTAACAGCGCCTGGATCAGCTTTATTCCTTTCTGCTCCAATCAGATCCCAAACCCTTCTGGACAGTGATTCCCGAGCTGGAGCAATCCCGCTGCCCTCCCTGGAGCGAGTGCTCAGGGCGATACCATCGGCATTAGTAATGGGAGCCGCGATACGGCTACTCCTGCTTCGGCTCTTTCAGGAGCACAGCAGCGAAATGAGGCCTTTGTGATTATCCCACCAGCCTTTTATCAGGCATTTGCAGCTCTCTAATTCCCTTAAGCCCCTCTGGCTGAGGTATCTTGGCAATCATCAGGCTCTCCCGGTGCCACGGCACCTCTGGAGCAGCACTCGCGTGTTGGCCGCGGGACACGGGCCTGGCTGGGGGTCCTGGGGACCCTCTCGCACGGGGGTGAAGCTTTGGGGCTGGGGAGGATGATTTTGGTGCCTCTGTGCTGTTGCTGCGCAGGTAGGCGGGTGCTTGGTGCCCTGCAAACACTCAATGCTGCGTCTGGGTGAGAGGAGGTGCTCCGGGAGCCGCTCCCCTGCCACCCCTCCTGTCCTGCTGCCTCTCCAGAGCCTGGTGCCACCACCCCCAGCCCTGGCATGGGGCTGTGCAGCTCCCACACACAGCCCAGGCTCGGCGCTTCCTCCCTGGCTAAGTATAAAGCATGTCCCATGGGGCTGGTTGGAGACATCCTCCCCGGAGCCCGGCTTCCTGCGCGGTGTTTGCACACACCCGGTATCCAGGCACGGCCCAGAATAGAGCTGGAGACCGAGCTGTCGTTCAGCGTTAAGGTCACTTTGTGCTCCGAAGTGTCCCCTGCCCTGCCTGGCCCATCCTGCAGGAGCAGCTGCGGTGCCCACGCAGCGCACGGAGCCCCCGGTGCCACACTCGGGAGTAGCGAGGGCTGCAGGGCCACCACGGAGGTTTCCATGGGTTTGGAGAAGGGTTTCCAGTGCTGAACTGCCCTCGGAGAGCTCCTGATGGCGATACAAGATAAACCTCATGTGCATCTCAATGGCGTTTCTTTCCTCCAGAGCTGCTAGGGCAGATTAAATCAAGGTCAAACGTGACCATTTCTCTTCCAGCAGCTCTGGGTTGTGCAGAGCAGGATGGGATTCAGCAGCTGGGGAGGGTCCTATGTGACCATGATCGCCCCATGGGCTTTGGAGGTGGCAGAATGACAGCTGGAATTCAGATTGGAGTGGAAAGGATCTTATCAAAGCCCATCCTGGCCCTGCAAACATGGAAACGCACCTCAATCCTTCCTTAAGGGTGGGGATACTCGGTTCTGCTTCCCAAATGCAGGAGTGAAGGGGCAGGGGGGCCACACTGGGGCTGTAGGGCAGCACCACGGGGCAGGAGCAGGGTCTGGCAGCCCAGGGAGGTGCTGGAGCACAGCTCGGGATCGGGGGTGGTGATCAATCAGGAGCCGAGATCGACCATCAATTCTCCTTCTGATAATGCAGAATAAGCCCTGATTGATCCCGGATGCCAGGGCCCTGTGCCTCCCCCGTCCCCTGCTCCAGCCTGGCTGTGCTCTGCCCTCTCCCTCTCTGCTTCCCTGGGATGTGCATTTGCCCTTTACAAACTGCAGCGTGTTTAGTGTCTCATTAAGGAGTCGCTTTACAGAGTGTTTTATTTCATGCTTTGTTAAGGACAGAATCTAGTAAATGCATCCTGGCAAAGGATCTAATAAGGAATTAGTCAGCTTTCCAAAAGCATAAAATATGGTTTAAAGGCACAATCCATTAAGAGTTGGGGTTCACATGACAAATAACCCAGGGATCCTGGGTTGGTGGTTTTGGGAATGCGTTGGCTTTAAGGACTTGGGATCCTTGATTGTGCTGCTGTGAGCCGTGTCACAGCACGTCCCAGCATGTCCTAGCATGTCCCAGCATGTCCCACTGTGTCCCAGCACATCCCAGCATGTCCCAGCATGTCCCAGCATGTCCTACCAGCCAGTGAACCCCCTCCCCTCCCAGGGCTGTGCTTCCTCCCCTCTCTCTGAGAGCCCCATCTTCTCCCATCATGGACAAAACCCTTTGCTGCAGAGCCCTAAAACTGTCACCTGGGCCATGGGAGAGCCACCACCGACTGCTCTTCCCAGGCTTGGGATGGGAGAGGATGAGGAGAGCCCATGAGAGCCCTGCAAGGCTTCTCAGGGAAGGAGAGATGCCACTGGCACGGCCTTGGGGACATTTCCGCCATCAGCCCATGGCAGGGTGCTCATGGATGGCCAAGACCAGCTCAGGGTGGGGTGGAGAAGGAAACAGAGACTGAGAAACAAGCAGAGGGTGTGGAAGTTCCTGGTCTGCCCCTCAGAAGTGTAGGGGATACTGAGGCACCCAACCTTCCTAGGGGGAGATTATTCAGAGCTGACACAAGCTGATGATTGCAGATGATGTGTGTGAAATGTCTCCTAATGCGCTCAGGGAATCGGTGATGGATTTGCTGAACCACTTGCTAATTAAGGAATTAATGTTTTAACTGGTGGCAAACAGCAGGAGAGGCCAGGAAGCCCTCGGGGGCCGGGACAGGTTTGCTGGTGGTGGCAGCAGGGTGTAGTGGCTTGGGGCAGGCACAGCTCTGTCCCCATCTGTCCCAGGGGCAAAGAACCAGCCCAGACACCAGCAGAGTGTCCAAGGACTCTCCAGAACGGAGGAGCAGCGTAGGGACTGCCAGAGTTTTGGCAGCTCCATCCTTCAGGCTAATTCATCAGCTTTTGCCTTTCCCTGTTGCGTTCTTTATCTTTGGTTCTTGCCAGAAACTGCTTCGATTTTCCAGAAGATGAAGCAAAGTCAGTTTTCAGTGCTGCTCACTCCCTCGGGTCCCCTGGGCAGTGTCACCCAGGAGTGTCCCCGTGTTTCAGGATTCACATACAAAAGCTCCAATTTTTTTTCCCCTTTTAATTCCGGTCCTACCTTAATTAGCAGAATTTGAAGCAGTGTACACCGAGGTAAACGTAACCCAAGAGTTGTGCTTTTGTTTAAAACACTACCGAGGTGAGCCGAGGTTTATCTGGGGTCTGCTTGGGAAGGAAACCCTGACTGCTGCTCTCATCCCATGGAGAGCTGTGGTGGCCACACGTCCTGGCTGCCACCACGGGCACGTCACAGCAGCTCGAGCTGCTTTAGGGATCGTTTTGGTGCCTTCGTGTTCAGCCACAAAGGGGAGCAGGAGCCTGGGCAGCCCCAGGCCAGCAGTGGGGCTGGGGGGTTGCAGACCCTCTATGCCCACAGAGGGACAGGGACCCTGAATTCCAGGGGCTCCAAACCCTCCCAGGGGACATGAGGGGGCTGGAATCACGGTCTTTAAGTACCGTGCATTAAGTGCTTTCCCTGGCAACTGCTGTTTCCATGGAAAATGTTGACTCTCGGGCTCTCGGAGCTCTTGGCGGCGTCTCACAGATTCCAGCCCATGGATCCCAGCCATGGTCACCCCACGGTGGTGGATAAATCTGTATTTATGCTCTTATCCCCTGGCCAGAGCGACACTGGGCGGCTTTGGACTCGCTCTTTCCTGCCCATCCCTCTTCCCAACAAATTTTGGGTTGGGTTTGCTCAGCACAACGACGGCGCCGAGGCGGGCGTGTTGCGCTGTGGGGGCCGGTTCGTTCCTTCTTTGGGAAGTGGTGGGTGTTCCTGCCGCCACAGCTTCCCAGGGGGCTGATTTCACACCAGCAGCGCAGCTCTAATTTCGTGCCCAGTCCCACTTTTCCCTGTTTTTTTTTTCGCAGACAATGGATGGGGGGCAGCGCTGGTGCCGGCCAGCCCGGACCCTCTCGCTGCGGAGGAGCCGGTGGAGAAGACGGGCGGTGGTGGAGCTGCGGAGCTCAGGCACGGCACTGGTTTGACTGGTGGAGCCGAGGATTTTGGGCACTCCGTGGGTTCAGACCCTGGAGCAGGGCAGGGCACTGCCCTCAACCTCCTGCCAGCCCCGCAGGATGGTGCTGCGCCAGCAGAGGAGACCACACCGCTCCTTCCTACTGCCACCGCTGCCACCAGACCCGATGCCAAACAAACTTCCCCTGTTAAGAAAAAGCCACCGACTCTAAAGCAAGTAAATCCGGGAAGGAAGCACCCCAGGCTGAAGCCCACCCTGGCGGGGCCCCCCGGGACTGCCTCCCCGGCCAGCCCACGGAGCTCCAGGCTCCCCACGGCCGCCCCAGGGCTGCGGGCGCCAGCGGAGGACACGGAGCGGAGCATCCCCGAGCTGCCCTGGGGGGACCAGGCCACCACCAGCCGCCCCACGCTGCAGATCTCCCCTTCCACCCTGCCCCCAGCCCTCTCCCAGCCCTTCCCTGACAGCACGGGGGATGCTGGGGAGGCTCCGACCGCGGCTCCCGCCGGTGTTATCCCGACAAACAGCGCGGAGAGGGACGTGCACGGCTCTGCGTCGGAGGAGAGCCAGGAAACCACCACGTCCACCATCATCACCACCACTGTCACAACCACGGAGCCCACCCCGGGTGAGCTGAGCTGGGCACGGGGCTATGGCACTGGTGGGGGGCGTGGCTGTGTTTAGGCAGCCCTCCTCAAAATCAGGGCACCACTCAGGTTTGGGGGCTGCCTGAAATCTTCTGCTCTTCATGCACTTTATGGTTGGAGGGATGAAACACTTGTGCAATGAGGGAGGGCTGGGAGAAGGCTCCAGGAAGAGCTTAGAGCTCCTTCCAGTTCCTAAAGGGGATTCAAGAGAGCTGGAGAGGGAATTTAGACAAGGGCCTGGAGCGTCAGGAGAAGGGGGAATGGCTTCCCATTGCCAGAGGACAGGGTTAGATGGGATATTAGGAAGAAATTCTTCCCTGTGAGGGAGGTGAGGCTGCGGCAGAGGTTGCCCAGAGAAGCTGTGGCAGCCCCTGGATCCCTGGAAGTGTCCAAGGCCAGGTTGGATGGGACTTAGAGCAACCTGGGCTAGTGGAAGATGTCCCTGCCCATGGCAGGGGTTGGGCTTTAGTGCCCCTTCCAACCCAAACTCTGGGATTCCACAATTCCATGGGATCACTGACAGGGCAGGGACTGGGGCGCTGGGCTTTGGGGTGTGGGAGGGAAGTGCCCTCAGTGTGACCCTGCTGTGTGTGTCCCCTCAGTGCTCTGCAGCATGAGCTTCCACGACCCCGAGGGCTACATCGACTCCACGGATTATCCCCCCCTGCCCCTGCACGGGTACCTGCAGTGCACCTACAACATCACCGTCTACACCGGCTACGGCGTCGAGCTGCAGGTGAGCCCTGCCCTGGCGGGGAATCCTCAGAGCCACTGGGCACTGCAGCACATGATGCCAAGCCTTGGGCACCTCCACTTGATAAAATACCCCTTTCCAGGGGAAAAAAATATAGGATTTTTTCTGAAGGCCTTGTAATAAATGAACTCTACGAGGGAGCTGGAACATCGTGAATGTCAGCGATGATCAAACTCTTTAAATGTCACGCAATTAATTTAACCAAGAGGAGCTGGCAGCAGGTTGCTAAAAAGGCACTTGATGGGAAAGGGGCCACCAGCCCCCTGCTCTCTGCACACACCCCATTTGCTGGGAAGGGTTTGGGTGGCTCTGAGGGTGCAGGAAGCCCAGGAGGGCAGCCCAGGTTCCTTCTCTGGCTGGTGCAGGTGCCCAGCAAACGCCCACCCATCAGAGCAGGGGGTCTCACCCAAGCTGATGTGCATCACTGCACCATCAGCTCCCCCCAAAAATGAGCACCCCTCAGCCTGGTGGGGCTGCAAGCAGGGCAGGGGCCTTTGCACATTCCAGGTCAAACCAGCCCAGGGTGTCCATGCTGCCTGCAATCCTTTCTTCTGGTGTTTTCTCCATGTCCCCATTTGCATCCAATTAAAAATCCCTTCATTTTGAATTGGTGTACTTAAAAGTGTGCATTCAAAGGAGGAGGAATTCCAGCAGGGTGGGCACAGGCAGGGGCTGGCCCCCAGGGTGGCTGCCAGCCCTGGTGGGGAGCTTGCCCTGGGAGCAGCAGAGGTGCAGGGTGAGCACTGGAGAGTCTGAGCAGCGTCAGCCACTTTTCCATGGCAGTGGAAAAGTAACTGGACACAGCAACTGTCTCCTCAGATCCACAGGGTGCTAAAGACAGGCTGCTCTGCTGTAAATTCGCCTCTGTCCATAATCCATCAGGTGACACCACTCCTGACCTCACTCCGTTGCGAGCTGAGGTTTTAATGGAGCATAAAATTGGCCTCTCCACCCCCCCCAAGCTTTGCATTTTGCTTTGCTGATGCTTCGGAGCGTTTCAGACAAATTAAATCACAACAGCAGGTCGGTGCTGGTGGAGCACGGCCCCATCTGCAGCTGGCAGTGCCCTGTGCTGCAGGGCTCGGGGTTCAGAAGTGAATTCCAAAGGGAAGGTGCTGGATAACCCAGGGTGTGCGGTTTGGATTTGATTCCCAGCTCCTGTAGTGGGGAGGTGCTGCCTCTTACCCTGGGAATCTCATTAAAGGCATCTACAGGAGCAAAGAGAAGCCCCTGGGACCTGCACGGGCAGTCCCCTGTCCCTGCAGGGGCTGTGGGACAGCCTGATGGTGGCAGGAATTGCTGTGGCATTCCAGCCCTGCCCAAAACTGCTCCTGCAGGAGCTGGGAGCCACACAGGAGGACACAGGGACCCTCTACGTCCTTTGGAGCCAGACCCTCACTCATTTCAGGGGAAATCTGCCTTTGGGGAGGAGTGGACACAAAGCCTGGATGTCAGGCATGGTCCTGGGAAAGGCTGGGAGCTGCCCTGTGCTGTGTGAGAGGTCACTGTCCCTCCCTGCACCCCTGACAGCATTCCAGGGAGAGCTGTGTCCCTGCCTGTGCCACGGCAGCCCCGGGAGCTTGGGAGCAGCCAGCTCTCCGACTGCTCCGTGAAATTATATTTATTTTTAAAATTCCTGAATCTTCTTGGCAGGAAATAGAATTTCCCTAAAGAGGTTTTTCCAGTGGGTGAGCGAGGCTGGCAGCCTGACTCAAGGATCCCTCCTGCCTTTTGCCGAGGTTCTGGAGGAGCTGCTGTCGGTGCAGGCTGTGATTGAAGTCAGAGCCCGTGCTCCCAGCCCCTGGCAGGAGCTCGCACATATGGTCCCTCTCACAGGGCTGACGGTCCCTGGCACGGGGCCACGGCAGCGTCTGCACCCTCTGGTTGCTCCAGGCTCCTCTGGGAATGCCAGCCCGGTGCTGGCACAGGGAATGGCGCTTGTGGTGACACCCTGCTCCCCTGGCTTTGCTGAGGGGAGGCTGATGGTGGGACAGTGTGTGTGTGTGTCCCGTGACAGCCAGCACTGATCCCCAGCTTCCTCCCTTCCACAGAGCTCTGCCTGCTCCAGCTGCTCCCCTGAATCCCCTTCCCAGTTTCCTGGAGGGATTTGGCTCCGTGTCATGTGCGTGGTGCCACCAGCACCGGAGGGAGCCAGCTGGGGAGCAGGTTTGGCTTCAAGCGATTGCAGAACAAAATCTGTCAGAAGCACCTTGGAAAAATCTTTGCAGGGATCCAGACCCAGCTGGAGAAGCAAAGCTCTGTCCCAGTGGGAGCTGGAGGAAATCGTTGGTGTCATATGGAGCCCACTTGGATCCCTGGACTCCAAATAATTTGCCCAAATAACACTTAATAATTGGCACAAATAACACTCCAAATAATTTGCCCAAATAACACTTAATTAGTCCCATTTATTAATAATCAGATGTAAGCCATCCCACCAGCCACAGTTGTGTGCTGGCCATGCTGGGGAGGCACATTTTTGGGATAATCTCTGGAAAAGAAGAGATGACCCAGGGCAGGCTGCGGGTCAGAGTCGCACGTGGCCTGTGCTCCAGACAATGCTTTTCCCTGCCAGGACCCAGCTGGAAAAACAAGGCAAAATCATCTCTTGGGTTGAAACCCAGGCTGGGCTGAACCCAGGCATGCCGTTCACCCCAGCCTGGGTTTCAACCCAGCTTTGCAGTGACGAACGGGCTTTTCCAGGGATTTCCCTTCAGGAGCAGCCTCAGGATGCTGAGGGCTGCTCGGTGCAGTGCCCTTGGAGCAGGGCACATCCCAGTGACAACAGCCACCGATCCCTTCCAGTCACAACATCGTCGGGAGCGCTCCCAATCACGGCTGGGCTGGTGCTAAATATAGAGCCCCGGGCCTCGCACACTCAGGGAAACAAACGGTCTGATGAGCATCTTTCTGCTGAAATATGAGCCCATTTATTAAGCTAAATGGACGTGAAATGTAAATGCGAGGTTACTGCTCAGCTATTTCCAAATAATAATTAGAGCCTTTTGGAACTACTCATTAGATGCACTTTGCTGTGTGGCTCCCCGAACACTCCCCGGCTGGGCGAGGGATCCTGGGGAGGTTTCCTGGGCACCAAACCCTGAGGAGTGGCCTGGTTGTTGTCTGTGTGGCAGGGATGTGACCGCTGTGGCCCCCACAGTGTCCCCGCAGCTCACAGCCCTCTGCTCCCCGCAGGTGAAGAGCGTGAACCTGTCGGACGGGGAGGTGCTGTCCATCCGCGGCGTGGACGGCGACGCCCTGGTGGTCTTGGCCAACCAGACCCTGCTGGTGGAAGGCCAGGTGATCCGCAGCCCCACCAACACCATCTCCGTCTACTTCCGCACCTTCCAGGACGACGTGGTGGGGACCTTCCAGCTCCACTACCAGGGTGGGTGTGGCCCCAGAATGGCTAGAGGGGGGGATTTGGGGTCAGTCCTATTTGGCTGCAGGGTCAAACCAGTGGGCTGTGCCCTCATGGACCAGCCCCACTCTGTTTCCCCACCTGGGGTGGGTGGAGGTGTTGTGCCCAGTGTGCCCTGATGTCCCCAACCCCTGTGCTGGCTGTGCCTCTCACTCCCACCTCGCCCTGTTTCTGTGCCCCTGCAGCAGCTCCTCCCGCACACACTCACACACTGCCGGTCTATTTTTTACCTCGAAGAGCTTTAAAAAATAAATGAGTTCCAGCAAATTATTTTTAAAATAGAAACTGGGTCTGGGCAGGAGCAGTAACAGGTGGGGAAGCAGCAGCAGTGGTGTTGGGGGGTGGTCTGTGTGACACGTGGGCACGTCCAGCACGTCCCCACGGGGTGGCTGGGAGCAGCTGAGCCCTGAGCTCCCCGTGTGTGCCCTTCCCAGTGTTTATGCTGAGCTGCAACTTCCCACGGAGACCCGACTTTGGGGACGTGACGGTGATGGATCTGCACTCGGGTGGCATTGCTCACTTCCACTGTCACCTGGGCTACGAGCTGCAGGGCCCCCGCATGCTGACCTGCATCAACGCGTCCCGGCCCCACTGGAGCAGCCCCGAGCCCATCTGCTCAGGTACCTGCACACCCCAGCCCCGGGGTTGGGCTCCACTTGGGGAAACAACGGGAAACATTACTTTCTTTGCCCCATGAGATGAGTGGGGTCCTGGGGAAGGGGTGAGAGCAATGCCCAGCTCTGCACAGAGCATGGCCTGAGGTGCCACAGGCAGTGACAGCAGAATCTGTCCCCTCATTAGGCAGCAAAGGGGAAAAAAAGTTAAGATTTTGTGTGTGTGGGAATATGAAGATGCATTTGTGAGTACAAATATACACAGACAGAGCAAAGCAGAGGTTTGTGCATGGAGACTCTGAGGAGAGCTGGGCAGAGGGGAGCACAGATGCCCCTGTCCCTGTGCCCTTCCCAGCGGGGCTGTGCTCTGTGTTGCAGCTCCCTGCGGAGGGACAGTCCACAACGCCACCATCGGCCGCGTGCTGTCCCCCAGCTACAGCGGGAACCAGTCCGGCAGCATGTACTGCGTGTGGGCCATCGGGGCCCCTCCCGGCCAGAAGCTGCACCTGCACTTCGAGAAGCTCCTGCTGACCGAGAAGGACAGGTGAGGCTGCAGGAGCTCTGCTTCCTCACAGCCCTGGGAGTGCAGAGAGCTTCCAGGGGGCTCCTTCTGCACGGGGTGAGGAGCAGGGCCTTTTGCTGGGCACTGATTATAGAAAAATCAAATTATTTGGGTTGGGAAAGCCCTTTGAGATTGCTGAGTTCAACTGTACCCCAGCACTGCTAAGGGTACCACTAAACCACATCTCCACGTTTACACGGCTGTTAAAGCCCTCCAGGCATGGGAACTCCACCACTGCCCCCAGCAGCCTGTCAGCCCTTTTAGGGAAAATTTTTTCCTTGATATCCAGACTAAACCTTCCCTGACACAAGCCATTTCCTCTCATCCTATCCTTTGTACCCTGGGAGAAGAGCCTGAAGTACCTCGGCTGTCCCCTCCTGTGAGGGAGTTGTGCAGAGCCACAAAGTCCCCCCGGGCCTCTTTTTCTCCAGGCTGAGCCCCTTTCCCAGCTCCCTCAGCTGCTCCTGCTGCTCCAGCCCCTTCCCTGGACATGCTCCACGTCTGTCCTGGAGAGAAGATCCCAGAACATACCAAAAATCTGGAATCTCCCAGCTTGTCCCAGCCGCTCCACGTCCCCCGCGCTGTGTCCGGGCGGGACTGTCCCGTGTGACACTGCCCCTTGTCCCCGCAGGATGGTGGTGTACAGCGGCGACACCAACCGCTCGGCCGTGCTCTACGACTCGCTGCGAGCCGACAGCGTCCCCTTCGAGGGCGTCATCAGCGACGGCTCCTCCATCAGGATCGACTTCCTCGCCGAGGAGCCCGCCGCCGCCACCGCCTTCAACATCCGCTTCGAAGGTGCTGTGTCCCCGTGGCGGGACACCGAGCCAGCGCCCGGCTCAGCCAGGACACCCAGACCCAGGGGACAGCTACAGAAATGTGGCTTCAGGACGGGTCCTGGCTGTCCCCACCCCCTGGTGCCCCTCTGTAGCTCCTGTTGTTGTTGAAGTGGATCCCACTGCAGCATCGTTCCCATTCCCGGTGGCCCTAAGCAGGCTCAGTAACACACAGCAATCCCAGGGGGGATGGCTTGGCATCCCCAGCTTGGGAAACAGTGCCCGGCAGTGCCCTGAGCACATCCCTAGTGCTGATCCACCATGGGAGCGGGGTTTGGTTGGGCCTGTGTGGCTCAGAGCAGATAAATTGTTAATCCTAATTGCCTGTGGAAGAGGCCACCCATGCAGCTGGGGATGCAGGGGTCAGGTTCTCATGGGGACAGCAGCAGGGCCTGGGGGGGTCACCCGGGGAAGCTCAGCGAGAAAGGAGAAGCTCCGTGTCCCTGCAGCTCACAGGGATCTCTTCCAGCCTTTGAGCGTGGCCACTGCTACGAGCCCTACATCCAGAACGGGAACTTCACCACTTCCGACCCCACCTACAACCTGGGCACCACCGTGGAGTTCACCTGCGACCCCGGGCACTCCCTGGAGCAGGGCCCCGCCGTCATCGAGTGCATCAACATGAGGGACCCCTACTGGAACGACACGGAGCCGCTGTGCCGAGGTCAGTGCCGCCCCTGGGGCAGTGCTGGGTGTGGCGTGGGCACCCCTGAGGGTCCTCGCTGAGCCCCCCTTGCCCCCGCAGCCACGTGTGGAGGGGAGCTGACAGCCGTGGCTGGGGTGATCCTGTCCCCCAACTGGCCGGAGCCCTACACGGAGGGGGAGGATTGCATCTGGAGGATCCACGTGGGCGAGGAGAAGCGGCTCTTCCTGGACATCCAGCTGTGAGTAGCCCAGGAGCTCAGTGCCTGTCTCTGCACTAGCAGTGCTCGCCTCAATTTGCTGCCATATCCTGCTCCCTTTGCCTCCACCGTGGAATCACAGAATCCCAGAGCAGTTTTGGGTGGGAGGGAGATTTAAGCTGATCTCCCACGGGCAGGGAGACCTTCCACTATCCCAGGTTCCTCCAAGGCCCTTCCAACCTGGCCTTGGACGCTTCCAGTGATGGGGCAGCCACAGCTTCTCTGGGCACCCTGTGCTAAGGTCTCA
Source organism: Alaudala cheleensis (assembly GCA_013398995.1). Taxonomy (NCBI): domain Eukaryota; kingdom Metazoa; phylum Chordata; class Aves; order Passeriformes; family Alaudidae; genus Alaudala; species Alaudala cheleensis. Next base: position 48,607 of record VWYE01005344.1, read on the forward strand.
CCTCCCTCACAGGGAAGAGCCTTGCCATGTCCTGTTCTCCCTCTCAGAGCTTCCATAATCCCCTTTGATGCACTTGGCACCCTGGGAAGGACTGAGTGGTGCTCCCTGAGTTCAAAGCACCGTTACACGACCCATAGCAGCAGTTAATTGCTGCTCCAATGGCTTTGGAATTCTCCACAGGGAGCGGTGCCACAGCAGTACGTGGCCATGTGCTACTGGGGTGACACCCAGCACGTCAGGAGCTGGGTCATGTGGGATTAGGAGAGCCTGGAGGCATCCATGAGATGGAAACAGCTCAGTCTTTGGGCTGAATGTGAAATACAGGCACTAAGGGAGCGGAGCCACCCAGCAAGGCCGGGCTGAACATGCTGGGGTCAGAGGGGAATGGGATCCAATGCCAGGCTGAGAGCTCTTGGCATGGTAATGCTGCTGCTGCAGCAGGAGCCTCCTTTGATGTTATTTTGGGTTTTCAAGAGGAGGACGTGTTTCAAATAGAGGCTTAGAGTCATAAAGATTTTAAAGCTCCCCATAAAATCCCAAGTGGGAGCTCCCAGCACACCTCTCCCAGCTCTGGGGGTGCTTGGGCCGAGCAGGACTGGAGGCCAAGTGATTTGAAGTCATCAGGCTTAAATGTCACTGAGAAAATCGTGTTTGACAGAAAGCAGAGATTTACTACAAATGTCAGCTTGCCATGGGGATTAGCTGGGCTCCCTCCAAGAACATTCCTAATAAAACGTTTGGGGATCAGCTCAGGCATCTCCTGTGAGGCTGGGAGCATCCTGGTGCTCTCCTCTGGCCCTTTTGCCCCCAGGGAAGGGGAGGAGGGTTGTCCTTGTCCCAGTCCCTCCTGTGCCACCCGGCAGCAGGGCACTGGCTGTGCTCCCAGCCCCGGGGAGCCTTGCTGGAGTGCGGGCACGGCAGGACAGCAAGCGGGGAAGGGGTGTCATTACCCACCCTCGGGGTGGATGTGATCTTTCACATCGCTGCCAGCCCCGGGCATCCAGAGAACGCTCCCGACACCAGAGCTGGGTGTCCCCTAGCGTGTGCATCCATCCACTGCCCTTGGTCTTGAAGCGGGGGGAGAGCGGAGAGGCCCCCCCATCCCCTTCGGCTCCAGGGCAGCCGCATTCCCGGGATGAACGGAGGCTGCAGCCATCCCTGCTGGGTGTCCCCGGCTGTCCCCGCCATCCGCGGGCCGCCACTGCGCTCTGGTGGCCGCGGGGACAAGCGCGGCTCCGCCGGGACCGGCGCTTCCAAGCGCAGGGTCCTGGGAGCCGCCGGCACCGTCCGGCCTCGAACCCCCTCGGAGGGAGGTGACCCCGAGGGAGGTCACTGGGCTGTCCCTCGAACCCCGCACGGCTGTGTCCTGCCCGGGCTCCCGGCACACGCTGCTCTCTAACCAAACTCTCCTCCCAGCCTGAACATCACCAACAGCGACATCCTCACCATCTACGACGGGGACGAGCTCTCCTCCCGCATCCTGGGGCAGTACGTGGGCAGCAGCGGCCCCCAGAAGCTCTACTCCTCCAGCCCCGACCTCACCATCCAGTTCCACTCGGACCCTGCTGGGCTCATCTTTGGGAAAGGGCAAGGATTCATCATGAACTACATAGGTACGGGGAGCAGGATGATGGTATGAGGATGTGACACAGGGTCTGGAAGCAGGGAGTCTCTGATGCACCAGCAACCCCTTCACATCCCGCCCTGAACCTCCTGCAGAACCCCCAGCCCAGCTGCAGGTCTCTGGGTCAGTCACTTCTGGGGTGTCCCTGTATGTATCCCCTCCTTCAGGCTGGCAACAAGGCATTTTTGGTCCCTGCTGTGGCCCAGAGGGAAAGGAATTGCTGGGAACAGGGATGCAGGATCTCCCCACACACCCTGTCAGGCAGGGCTGGTCACTGAAGCCAGTCTCTGGGTGGGCTCTGGAGATGGATGCTCCCATCTCTTTGCTCCAGAGATGCTCAGACTGCACCTGGAAGCATTTGTTCCATTGTCCTTTAGGGCAGCTGTGCCTGCCAGGCTGGGGCTGTGGGTGCCCACGGCAGGGACAAGGACTGGGAAAGGCATTCCATCCCCTGTAGCCTCTGGCTGCCTCTGCCCCACCCTGCTTCCCGTGCCAGACTCCTTCCAGGCACGTTTTCCTTGCGCTGCTGGCAGCCCTGGCTACGACAAACAGAGCGAGCTGCAATGCAGAGCACCGGGGAGGCTGCAGGGCCCTTCTCGGTGCTCTGCAGCACACGGGGCTGGGGAGGGCAGAGCACAACCCCTCCTGAGCAAACCAGCCTGGGGGGAGCAGGGAACAAATCCTCCCTTGAGCAAACCCGCTGTGACTGTGGTGCTGGCACCTCTCCTGAGCCTGGTGTTCCCAGGTTATCCTGACCCCAGCACAGACACTGCCACATTTTCATCAGCCCAGCCCTCTGCCTGCCGTAGGGTCAGGGCTGGGGAGGCTTCAAAGAGTCTCTGTCCCCTGCTGCTCCACTTTCCCTGTGCCCAGGGGATGCTGTTCACAGCCCAGCTGTACCATTTGTGGAGCTGTGGGGAGGGACAGGCCCTTGGGAAGAGCCGTGTGTCCAGCTGGGGTGGCTCTGGGGAGGGCTGTGCCGTGGGTCTCGCGCTGTGGGTGACAGCCAGGATCCCTCTTGGCTGCAGAGGTGTCCCGCAACGACTCCTGCTCTGACCTGCCCGAGATCCAGAACGGCTGGAAAACCACGTCACACACAGAGCTGGTGAGAGGGGCCAAGATCACCTACCAGTGTGACCCGGGCTACGACATCGTGGGCAGTGACACCCTCACCTGCCAGTGGGACCTCAGCTGGAGCAGCGACCCCCCCTTCTGTGAAAAGAGTGAGTGCCCCACAGGAAGGTGCTGCTGTCCCTGTCCCACACCCTGTAACAGCACCAGTCCCACTCTGAGGGGCTCCCAGCTCTGAGGGGCTCTCAGGGGCTCCCAGTTCTGGCAGGCTCCCAGGTCTGAGAGGCTCCAAGGGGCTCCCAGCCCTGACAGGCTCCCAGGTCCGAGGGGCTCTAAGGGGCTCCCAGTTCTGGGAGGCTCCCAGCCCCGAGGGGCTCCCCACTCAGCCTCCCTCTCTCCCCAGTTATGTACTGCACGGACCCGGGGGAGGTGGAGCACTCCACCCGCCTCATCTCGGACCCGGTGCTGCTGGTGGGCACCACCATCCAGTACACCTGCAACCCTGGCTTCGTGCTGGAGGGCAGCTCCCTGCTCACCTGCTACAGCCGCGAGACCGGCACCCCCATCTGGACCTCGCGGCTCCCGCACTGCGTCTGTAAGTCCGGGTGGTCTCTCCTGCTCCCCTGTAGTCCAGCTCCTCTCTGGGGGTCCTGGGTAGTAATTCCTTGCAGACAGGACCCTGCCCAGCTGTGGGGGGTAGTGCAAATCCTGGAACAATCTGGAAGTAGGGTGGAGTGAGAGCTTGGGTGCTTCCTCACTGCCCCCAGGCTCCTTCCTTCCCTCAGCAGCCCTGGGCTCACCCTGGATGTGTTTCATTCCCTTTCAGCTGAGGAGTCGCTGGCCTGTGATAACCCAGGACTGCCAGAAAACGGGTACCAAATTCTTTATAAGCGCCTCTACCTGCCAGGAGAGTCCCTGACCTTCATGTGCTATGAGGGCTTTGAACTCATGGGGGAGGTGACCATCAAATGCATCCTGGGCCAGCCATCCCACTGGAGCGGTCCCCTGCCCATCTGCAAAGGTAACAGGGAAGGGGATGGGGGGCAAGGGGACAGCCAACACCTCTGTCCCCAGCCTGGGACAGCCTGGGGACCTTAGTCTGGCTGCAGCCCCGGCTGGGAGCTGAACTCAGCTGAGACCTGGAGCTTCCCTGGATCTGGGCTCTGCTCAGCCCAGCCTGCTCAGTCCTGGCCACAGATACCAAGAGCTTATTAAAAACTGGGAGTTTGCAGTGTGGTTTGGGACCAAACGGGGCAGGAGATCCCAGGTTTGGGTTTCCCAGTAGGCAACAGTTGGCAGCAGCCAGTCAAACCCAGCTACAGACCAGTAACTCTCCATCTCTCTTCCAGTGAACCAAGACAGCTTTGAACACGCTCTCGAAGGTGAGTGACGCGGGTTTCCTGGATGCGCAGGATCCTGGTGGAGCCTGGGAGGAGGGGGAGAGGCAGAGAGGGCGTCACACGGTGCCTGCAAATGCCAACATAATAGATCTTGTCCTTTCAGTAGCAGAAGCTGCTGCAGAGACGTCGCTCGAGGGGGGAAACATGGCCTTGGCCATCTTCATCCCGGTGCTGATCATCTCCCTGCTGCTGGGAGGAGCGTACATCTATCTCACCAGGTGGGGCTGCAGGGGGCTGGCAGCGCTCTGGGGCACTGGGAGGAGCTGGGATGAGGGGATGTGGCTCTGGAATCAGTCCCTGCAGCCCAGTGACTCCGCCTCTCCCCGCAGGTGTCGGTACTACTCCAGCCTCCGCCTGCCCCTCATGTACTCCCACCCCTACAGCCAGATCACGGTAGAAACGGAGTTTGACAACCCGATTTATGAGACAGGGGTGAGTCCTGCTGTGCCTGTCCTGGCTAGGGACAGCCAGGGATGGGCAGCCATGGGATGCGTCCAGCCAGGCTCTGCAGGAGCACTGAGCAATGGGAGACGAGTCCATCCGTGTAGGTGGGGAGGCACAGGGGGCTGAGGGGTCCTGGCTGCGAGGGCATCGCTCCCTTGGGAACAAAACAACGCCCAGGATCTCGCTTGCTGCCTGGGAATGGGGAGGTGATCGTGAAATGCAGCTGCTGCCCTCAACTGGCTTTTCCTTGCTTGCAGGAAACACGAGAATACGAGGTTTCGATATAAGGACAGCGGTAAGAGAGTCTCCAGCAGCGAACTTAATGTGCTCTCATAGAACTTCCTCAGTAACTAATCCAGAGACCACGTGGAGTTTGGTTGGACCCCCGGACCTGCTGTTGTCTTTCCTTTTGCCTCTCTCTTGAAGATTTTACTGTTTTCTTCACTGTATTTATTCTATTTAAACTGCGATAGGTGTGCTGCCCAGCCCTGGGCACAGGCAGCAGCGGGAGCCGGGGCAGAGCTGGGTCCTGGTGAGGCCAGGGGGGCACGGGGACACTGCCGTGTCCCCCTCCGTGGCAGAATGTCCCCCTCCGTGGCGGAGCGTGCCTCGGCACTGCCCGCACAGACGCAGGGGGATTTTTTTTTTTTTGCGGTTCTGATGTTGTTAAAAATTAAAGATGTCTCCATTGCAAGAGCCTGCGGTTGATTGCTGGGAGCTGAGGTGGCGCAGGGTCCCCCCGCAGGGCCCCATCCCGCAGCTCCCGGCTCCCAAAGTGGGACCCTCCCGCGGGGGGGGGAGCTCGGGGGGCACTGGCCCAGGGTCCGTCCTCGCTGCAGGGCTCAGCAGCAGGGACGGCCTGGCACACACGAGGTACGCGCTGCTTTCTTTTCCCACTTCGCTTTGGACGTGGAGAGGCAGCCAGCCAGGACGCCGGGGTGATGCTCTGTGGAGAAGCACCAGCCAGTGCCACCCAGCCGCCGGGCCAGCGCAGCTGGGAGCCCTGGAAGCCGCCCTGGAGCCGGCAGAGCTCCCAGCTGGTGCCTCTCTGCCTGTTGTTCCTCTCCAGCAGCACTTCCCGTCACCCTGCCGGGAACTCCCCGACCCGGCACGGCCGGAGGGTCTCTCTTTGCCCCCCTTGGCAGCATCTCTCAGGGTAAGCAGGATGGGCTGGGCTCCCTGGCTCCTGCTGCAGGAGGGGCCAGGTTGTGCTGCGCTGCCCACCCAGCACCTCCCGGATCCACGCCTGGCTGGGTCCCACAGCCGGGCAGGGGATGAAGGTGGAGGTGTTGGGGAGAAGAGGCAGGTGGGATGTGCGGAGGCTCCGGCACAGGAGCTCCGTGGGGAGCAGAACAGGCAGAAATCGGCCCCTCGGTCCCACCTTTGCCATTCCCTGCACTCCTCCACTGCATCACCCCTGCCAGAGCCACACAGCGGTGGGGACGCGGACCCCAAAGGGCCACCCCGTCCTCGTTTGTACCCCAGCCAGCCCCTGGGGAGGGCGGCGAAGCCACCGCCACACCCTTGGCTGCTGGTGTCCTTCTTTTGTCCTTGTAGAACAATCGCGAGCGCGGGAGGCTGGGTGAGCTCGGGGTGGTCGGTGCAGCTCTGCGGTGTACAGCTGGGATTTAGGGGTTTTCCTTTCAAAACAACGAATGTGTGTTTGTAATTTGTAACGGTTAAAAAAAAAAAAAAAGAAAAAAAGAGAAAAAAAAAAGAGAAAAAAAAATATGCCAAAAAAATGTACGAAGCATTTCATTTCCCTTCATACATGTCTGTTTTTATAAGAACAATGTCAAAATTGCTGGGATTAAATATTTTTGAACATGATAAAGTAGTTCCGTGGGAAGCTCTAGCGTTCAGTATAACCTCGATAACAATTGTTCTGTATTTTTAAATGTCTGAAATCAGTTTGCAGAGACTCTGGCTGCAGCCATGCAGGGCAGGGTGAGGGCCAGGCACGCCACATGCCCCACTGTGGGATGGTGGCCCAATGCCACTGGCCTGGCTCTGAGTGCCAGGTCCTGCGCTGGTGCAGCCCCACAGTGCCCCCTGATCCTGTGGGATGGAGACATCTGAGCCCTGCTGGGACATGAGGTGACCCGGCATGGCCCCGGGGACATCTCCCCTCTGTGGGTCACCCCACAGGAGCCAGTGCTGGCTCCCCCTGTGAATTCAGCATTGCCCCTTCCCGTGCCAGCCCAGCCCAGTGATGTCTCACAGAGTGGGTGGGGGGCTGGGGGCTGCCCCGAGGCACATGGGGACCCTTGGCCATGTCATGGGGACATGCAGAAAAGTTCTGTGAGCCCTGGTAGCCCAACCCCATTGGGCAGGGGGATCTGTGGGGACCCATCCTGCCTGTGCCCTGCTCACCCATCCACTGCCCAACAACCTGTGGCTGTCGCCTGGCAGCTCCTATGGGAGCTGGGGAGGGGCAGCTCCCCAAAATTACAGGGAGACCGCTGGGGGGACAAGAGGGGGCTGCCTCACCTGCCCCTGGAATGGCTCCATATGGAGCAGGCAGGCACAGCTTGGGAGGATCCCGAGGTTGGGTGGAAAAGTCCCCTCCCTGTTCCAGTGGGAGCAGAAGCGAATCCCCACGAGGTTTTCCTCCAGCATCAGGCGTGGGCAGGGGAAGGTCCTGCGGGGCATCCTGAGCACAGCCCTGCCTGAGAGCGTGGCGGCAGCGTGGTGGCAGCACGGTGACTGTCACCTCGCCAAGGAGCAGCGCCACCGGGACACCCCAGCTGGAACAGCATTCCCTGATGCCAGCAGTCCCAAATGGCAGCGGGGAGGGAGGGGGATGCTCAGCCCATCCCACACGCGGGGAAATGCCCGGCCGAGGAAACCTGGGGCTTCCCATCTGTCCCTGCCCCTCCGCACCCACAACAATGCAACAGCGCTGCCCTCCCCAGACGTGCTTTTAGCCAAGGTTACGCGGTGACATCGATAATGGCTTTGCTCATCAGCTGCCAGCCTAATGCACAGGGGGCGAGGGAGCCAAGGCTCTGATGAAGAGCATTCCTGGGGGAGGGAGCTTGGGTTATTTTTGGACAGAGATTGCAAGAGAATTAAAATGAAGGGAGGGAAAAAAAAAAAAAAAAAAGCCCTTGATGCTGCCGTTCCTCCTCGGTGACGTAAAGCCGGAGCCAATCTCTGGCCTCAGGCGTTGTGCTGCAGATGGAGCTTTGTCTGGGCCCAGCAGCCTCGGCCACAACAGCCTCTCCCTGCCTGGGGCCGTGCCACGGCAGTCACACGGCTGAGGGACCCCCGAGGTGAGGGATGGAGCAGCAGGGACCCCTTGAGTCCTTGCAAGCTGTGCTGGAGGCTGGTGAGGCAACAGCATCCCTGCACAGCCTGGGTCAGGCACAGCATCCCTGCCCAGCCCGGGTCAGGCACAGCATCCCTGCCCAGGTCAGGCACAGCATCCCTGCCCAGCTGGGGTCAGGCACAGCATCCCTGCCCAGCCCAGAAGGCTGGGAAAAGCCCTGGGAGGCACTTGGCACAGCTCTGCCAGCGACACCCTGGCAGGAGCCCAGTCTGTGGGCAGTCTCCTGGCTCCAGTGGTTCCTTCTCCCTTCTCCTGAGATGTCCTCCTGGGGCAGACACTGCCAGTGTCCTTCCCTCAGCTGTTGCCAAAACTGTGCTTATGTTCTGCCAGGGCTGGGATTTCCTGGAATGTTTAGGCTGGAGCTGGGACAGTGCTCCTGGAGGGGCCCTCCCTGTGCTGAGGAACCACAGAAGCATGGAATCATTGGGTTGGAAAAGACCTTTAAAGTGCATCTTGTTCCAACCCCTTGCCATGGGCAGGGACACCTTCCATTACCCCAGGTTGCTCCAAGCCCCATCCAACCTGGCCTTGGACACTTCCAGGTATTGAGCAGCCACAGCTTCTCTGGTCAGGTGCCAGGGCCTCACCACCCTCCCAGGGAAGAATTTCTTTTCAATATGCCATCTAAACCTATTCTCAGTTTCAAGCCAGTCCCTCCTTGTCCTGTCACTCCACGCCCTCATCCAAACCCCTCTCCAGCTCTCTTGGAGCCCTGCAGGAAAACCAGGCCGATCTGCAGGGAAGAGAGGAGTGGTAGAGCTGGGGACCAGGGGCTGGTCCAGAGGCAGCAGAGAGCTCAGAAGGCAGGGGAGGAAGGAGGGGAGAGCCCAGAGCCGCAGAGCCTGTGAGTGCCGACAGGAGGATGCGCTGTCTGCCAGGAGCAGGAGCTGTGGCTGAAGCTGGAGGGGTCTGGAAAGGAGCAGGGTGGAAAAAACTCCTGTTCCTTTCACCCTGCAACACACAACACTACCAGGGCCCTGCAGCAGCACACCGGGCTGGGGAATGTGCTGGTGGGAGCACGGGGAAGCGGCAGGAGCAGGCAGGAGGCAAAAACTGTGCCAGGATGGAAAACAAAGCTCATTTTAGGACTGCCAGGGATGAAGCTGCTCAGAGGAAGCACACGCACACCTGAAGGCATGTGCAGGACAGCCCTGCTTCCACTTCCAGAGCCCAGCCTGTGCAGTGCCAGGGGAGGATGCGTGGGCAAAGGATGGCAAAATCTGCAAAACAAGGCAGGGCTTTCCTTGTGCCAGGAGCAGTGACACGTGTCCCACGCGGCTCAACGTGGCACTGCCACAGGGCAGGGCAGGGCAGGGCAGGGCAGCACTACCAGGGCTCTGCCTGCACCCGGGATCCGCCTGGACCCGGGATCTGCCCGCGGGGAGCTCAGCTCAGCCCCTCACCCGGCACCTGGGCAATGGAGGAAGAAGGGCCGGGGCACTGGATCCCCTGGGGCTCCCGGAACTGACAGCATTGGCTTAGGGGAACAGGAAATGGGTTGGGGAGGAAAAAGGCGAACAGGAAGACTCACAACAGTCAATCCAGTAGAAGAGTTGTAAAGGGACGCTCCAACCTGGGAACGGGACCCCCCCGCCCCCATCCCTGGCGCCGCAGCACACCCTCACATCCTCGCTGAGGCATTCCCTGCCTGCCTGCATCTTGGGCATTGCCTCGCTGGGGAGCTCCTGTCCCCTGCATGCCAGACGCATTTATTTTTGGAGACAAGCAGCCCCTGCAGCCCGAGGACCGCAGCACAAGGGGCCGGAATCCCCGGAGCCCGTACTCCCTGCTCCCTGAATCCCTACGTTCATGCCTCCCTGGAACCAGAACCCTGCACATCCCAACTGCTGCATCCCTAACCGCCTGTGTCCCCGGAGCCAGTCCCCGTTCCCTTGGTGGCTGCATCCCTGCGTGCTCCCACCCCTGGGACCAGCATCCCCAGACTGCTGCATCCCCCAGCGCCTGAATCCTTGCAGCCACTGTCCCTGCGCGTCCCGCTGCACCCTCGCTACCCCCGCACCGCCGCCACCCAACCCCCGCGTCCCCGGGGCGGCGTCCCCGCGTCCCGGGGTGCCCGCGGCCGGGATGGGCTCTCCCTCGGGGACCATCGCCGCCTCCATCCGCGGGACCCCTCCCGAGTGCCNGGCGGCACGGTGGGTGACAGCGCGGCGGCAGGTGCCACCCGAGCGCCGGGCGATGGGACGGCGGCACGGCCGTGGCTTTGCCGCGCCGGGTGATGCGGCCACACCGGTGACACCCGCTGACGCCGCCACGCCGGGTGACACCGTCACTCTGGGTGAGAGCAGCGCGCGGGTGGCACTTACTCCGGTGGCACCGGCGGGGTGGCGTGCTCAGGAGAGGGTGAAGGGAGCAGCCGCCGCTCCGGTTCCGGAGTGGCAGCGGGCATCCCGCGCTCAGCCCGAGGCTCCTGCTCCTCGTGCTGCTCCCAAAGGCGACACCAGCCGCGCCGAGCCGAGGACATCCCCGCCACGCGTCCCCGTCAGGCCCACGGCCCGGGGACCCTGGCCGGGCTGAGCGGAACCCGCTGCCTCCAGGAGATGCCGGGGCCACCACGGAGCCACCGAGATGCAACTTTGTGCTGCATCGAAGCCTCTGCCTTCCTTATGTAACGCGGCTGCTGCTGGCACGGTGCTCGCCTCCACGTCCTGCACAACTTCGGTGCAACGTGGAATTGATCTCTGCTGCCTGGAATGGCTCTGCCATTAGCATTAGCTTTTCTGGGATCTCAGGCCAGGGCTGCTGGATGTGACCCGTCTCAGTGCAGGGCCGTGGCTGGGAGGTGACAGCACCCACTGGGTGCCCTGTGCAGCCCCAGCCACGCGGTGTGTGTGTCCCATGGGAGCAGTGCCCGTGTTTGGGGCTGGCACAGCCCCTGTGGAGGTGGGTTTGGTCAGCTTTGCAGTGGGGTGCCCGTGCTGGCACAGGAGGCAGCTCCTGGGCTGGTCCCACGGACACTATGCCCAGAGAACCCCATGGCTCTGCAGCCCAAGGCTCCCGGGCTCTCTGGGGTCAGGCAGGCAGCATGTGGGCACGGGGGCTTGGATTTCTTGCTGCACTGATGGATTCCCCCTGATCTGAGGTGTTGCCTGCATCCCTGGGGCAGCAGTGGGGTTGTGTTTGTGCTGTGCCTCCCTTGCAGGGTGTGACTCTGACCTCGGGACCCCGAGGCTGTCAGACCCCCCCCAGCTCTGTTCCCTCTGTGCCTTTGCGTTACCATCGGCTCTGACTGAGCGTGGCTGCTGTGGCTGAGCAGTTCCCCTGGTAGGGCAGGAGCCACCCTGAGTACACATCACCCAGGGCTCTGCTCCTTCCCTCTCATGCTCCAGTGCTGCAGGAAGCACGGGGGTTGTGCTGGCCTCGGGGGGCAGCCCTGGGACCG
>VWYE01005344.1:61812-84429 GCA_013398995.1 Alaudala cheleensis
CCCCAGCTCTGTTCCCTCTGTGCCTTCACGTTGCCATCGGCTCTGACCGAGCGTGGCTGCTGTGGCTGAGTGGTTCCCCTGGTAGGGCAGGAGCCACCCTGAGTACACATCACCCAGGGCTCTGCTCCTTCCCTCTTATGCTCCAGTGCTGCAGGAAGCACGGGGGTTGTGCTGGCCTCGGGGGACAGCCCTGGGACCGACTCTGTGCTTGCACCCCAGGAACGGAGGCCTAGGCGGGAGAAGCGGGAGTGTCTGGAGGGATGCCAGCCGTGGAGATGGAGGAAAGTTATCTTGAGATTCCCGGGAGGCTGTGACATGCCACGTGGGCTGCAGATCTCAGGATGGGGCACGCAGGCAGCATGCTACAAGGAAGTAGGGTGGAGGGAGGCCGGGTGTGTGGATGTTCCTCCCTGGGGTGTAACACTGCCTGAATCTCAGGTCTCCAGCCCTGCAGCACGTCTCTGCTGTAGGGTCAGATCCCATCTGCAGCCCATCCCCATCACCATTGATAAGGAAATGCACGTTGAGAGGCTGCAGGACCTTGGCAGGAAGGGCTAGGGAGGGTTTGGATGGCTTCCCTGGCTCATAAACCCATCCTGCTACTTAGAGTCAGTGCCCTTACCGATGAGCTGGTGAATTCAAACAAGCCAACCTGACCTGCCCCTGTTGCCACCACCCCGACCTGTTCCCATGGCCATGTCTGACCCAGCTGGCTGAGCTCTGGGCTCTCCCACAGCTCAGTCTCTGGAGGGAGAGTCACTTCAGAGCCATCAGATGGAGGGGATAAGCTGATGTGCTGCCAGATAGGGCAGTGAAGTGTCTACTCTCAGAGTACATTCACTTAGCAGCCCGATTTCAGACATGATAAGGCAGCCACTTAGGAGAGAAACTGGAGGGTGAGCAGGAGGGCAGATGGTCACTGGGGCTGTGGGAGATGGGGTCTGAGTCTCTCCCCTGCCTTTTATTTGGGTATTTGTAGAAGATGCTGTTGAGAGCACTGGGGGATTTACTCAGCATGTTTGGCTCCTTACCCACCATCCCCTCCCTGAGGAGCCAGTGCTCCCGACAGTCCCAGCACACAGCTCCGGCTGTGTCCTGTGCACGGACCCCAGCAGGGACCTCACAGAGCAGCCCTCTCCCTAACACCTGTGGGTTTCTCTCCCCAGAACCTCCCTCCAGCGCTTTCAGGATGATGGGCCCAGCAGGGCCAGCAGGGACCCTCCGGCCACGTGGCTGCTGACCCAGGGGTGCTGCCGGGCACCGCTGCCAATGCAGGGCAGAGCCGCCGCTCCGCTCGCCCATGGCAGCCCCTTCCCGCCGCGCCCAGCCCCGCCTGCATGGTGTGGGTGCCCCTGAGCCCCACGAGCAGTGACCTCCGGGCCCCGCTGCACGCTCCCAGCACCACCACCATGTCTTTGGAGTGGCTGATGGACTGGAGCTTGTCCCTGGACGGACTCCGGGATTTCATTGCCACCGGCATCCAGTCTTTCCGCGACTGCGACGCCACGGCCCTGGTGGCGGTGGCCTGCCTGCTGGTCCTCTTCGTGTGGTACTGCTACCACGTGGGGCGGGAGCAGCCCCGCGCCTACGCCACGGTGAACGCGCTGATGCAGAGCGCCGAGGCCAACGGGATGCAGAACGGGTTCGTGTACTGCCAGTCGCCCGAGTGCGTGCGCTGCTCGCACCACGACGGCCTCAACCAGAAACTCTACCACAACCTGCAGGAGTACGCCAAGCGCTACTCCTGGTCCGGCATGGGCAGGATCCACAAGGGCATCCGCGAGCAGGGCCGCTACCTCAACAGCCGGCCCTCCATCCAGAAGCCAGAGGTCTTCTTCCTGCCCGACTTGCCCACCACGCCCTACTTCTCCCGGGACACTCAAAAGCACGACGTGGAGTTGCTGGAGCGCAACTTCCAGACCATCCTGTGCGAGTTTGAGACCCTGTACAAGGCGTTCTCAAACTGCAGCCTCCCGCAAGGATGGAAAATGAACAGCACGCCCAGCGGGGAGTGGTTCACCTTCTACCTGGTGAACCAGGGCATGTGCGTGCCCAGGAACTGCCGGAGATGCCCACGGACGTACCGCTTGCTCGGGAGCCTCCGTACCTGCATTGGCAACAATGTCTTTGGGAACGCCTGCATCTCTGTGCTGAGCCCGGGCACCGTCATCGCCGAGCACTACGGGCCCACCAACATCCGCATCCGCTGCCACCTCGGTGAGTGTCCATGGTTTGTGTGTCGGGAGGGTGTGAAGGGTTGCAGCCACGCCTGGGTGCAGGAGCCCCCAAAAAGCCTCTGGCACCCCTTGGGGCTCAGACACCTGCTCTGGTTTGGCCAGAGGGAGGTTTTGGGGCTTTGGTGGTGGCTATCCTTAGGAGAGGCCAGTGCTCAGTCCCTGGGTACTTGACATCCCCAGGGACTCCAGATCAGCAGCAGGAGGGTTTCACCTCCTCCTCCTGCTGACCCAGGGCTGTGGATGCTTGCTGGTGTGTGATATAGGGCTGATTTTACATGGGGGTCTCTGAACATCCCCCTCTCTGCAGGCAGGTCCCTGTCCCATCCTGGGATGTGAGGCAGCCTGCAGTGCTGCTCCAGGACTGTGCTGTGCCACTGGCAGCTCCCCACTCCTGGAATCTCGGGTGCTCTGCATGGGACATGAGTGAACGGGAGCTGAGATGCTGCTGTGGGGTTTGCAAAGCTGCAAGTGAGGGTGTGGGGAGCAGTCTGGGGTGTCCCCTGTGGCGGGTCAGGCGCTGGGTTGGTGGCACAGTGCTCCCTGCTCGGCGGGCAGGGACGGGGAGAGCCCACGCGGCACAGATGGCCGGGCTGGCACAGCACCGGCCGTGCCGGGGGAGGCACCGCACGGGCCCGGCTGGCAAACACCAACCACGCCTGTTCAGCCAACAGCTCGGGTAAACACAGCCCAGGCACTGCTGGCCATTTGTTTGGAATGGGAATTGTGTTCTGAGCTGATGCCGGGAGCTGCTGGGAGCTGCTGAGACCTGCCCTTGCTGGTGCCAGGAGGAAGCCTGCCACTGAACCCCTCTCTCTGGGGTGCTGGGGGATGTGCTCCCCTCCTGAGGGGCTGGGAGAGGTTCCTGGGAGCTCCTGGTGCTCAGGTGAGCACAGCTGGAGCACACATGCCCTGAGCAGAGGAATGACACAGGTCATTTACTTGTCGTTCCACTGGGACTCTGCACTGGGCTGGGGGCACACTGGCACCCCCACCTTGGGGCTGGGAATGCAGCTCTTGCTGTGCCCAGGGCACGGATGTGTTTAAGGCACAACCTTTCAGGCAGCTGGATCTGCAAAGCCAGTACAGCCATCAGTGGGGTCAATCCTGAGGATTTACTTCAGGCACAGGCAGCATCCATGGGCCATGGGCAGCATCCTGAGGGTGCAGGTGGGATGGAAGGGCTGCAAGCTGCTCCCTCCCTGCATCCCCCTGCAGCTCAGCTTCCCTGTTCCAGCACCTCCAGCTGAGGCTGTTGTGCAGGGAAACGGCTTTGGGTTTTGCAGCCTTTGAAACAGCAGCTTTGTAGTCCCAGCTTTGCCGGGCAGCTGGGAGTCCCTGCTGTGCTCACTGGGCTTGGCATCGCTCTTGGATCCCTCCTGCTCATTTGCTGCATCGTTACCGTTCGGGAGCCACGTGAGCCCTGACCCCTTTCTCTGCCACAGCCCCATCTTTGGGGCAGGATGGCTCTGCAGCAGCTCCAGCGTCCCCAGAACTGCAGGGGGTGACAGTCCTGCTGCAGGAGGTGATGGGATCAACCCCTGTCAAACTGCCTTGGTTTGTGGTGGTATTTTAAGAAAAGACCCATTTTATTTCTATGATTGTCCTTCATGTGGCCCTCACAGAGCTGCTTCTCTGTGAGTGTTTTGTGATCCCCCTGGATTTCTGTTCTTGCAGCCCCCTGGGTCATCCTGAGGCAGAATCTTGGTTGGGAACTGAGGGATGGTGCAGGTCCATTGGGATCTTGTGGCAGAGCCACAACTGAGCCCATTTTCCAGCCCCAGTACAATTCCTGTTCCCGCAGCTTTGCCTGGGGCATCCTGCAGCCCTGAAGGAAGGAGCAGGCACGATCTGCCTTTGGTCCTGAAGTTGGAAAATATCCCAGGAGCCTGGCTCCCTGTGCACACCTCGGGGCCATGGGCTCTGGGGACTGGGAAGCTGTTCCAGATACGAAAGCAGTGCCTGCAGCTCTGAGCTTGCTGGGGACAGTGAAAGGGCAGGAGGAAGCAGACAGTGAGCGGGCAGGGACTGAGCTGCTCCAGGCTTGGGGTTCAGGTGACTCCCTGCAGGGGAGCAGCCTCTCGGCAGCAGCGTGGGGCTCACACAGAGCTCACTGTTTGCTCCCTGCTGCCCCACCACAGGGACCTCGGCACGGCCTGACCCTCCCTGTCCTCTCTCTTTGTGCCTGAAGGTCTGAAGACGCCCAGCAACTGCGAACTGGTGGTGGGGGGCGAGCCCCAGTGCTGGGCTGAGGGCCGGTGCCTGCTCTTCGACGACTCCTTCCTGCACACGGCGTTCCACGAAGGTGAGTTCAGCGTGCGGGGCCTCGAGGTGTCCCCTCTGGCGCTGGGGACTGGGGACGAGTTAGGGGGGCACTCATATCCAGTCCCTTCTGTCCTGTGGGGCACAGGCCGGCCCCAGGTGGGAGCAGCCCTTGTTCCTGGCATGGCAGGGCTCCCCATGACCACACTCCCTTTGCCTCAGGGTGCTGGGACATCCTGGCGCGCCCCTGGAGCCCCCTCAGCCAGCCCATGGCTTGCTCGTGGTGCTGCCGCAGCACACCAGCCCAGCACAGGGCCTGCTGACCCCTCTCCCTGCCGTAGCAACCCAACTTCCTCCATTGCTGAGCTCTGCAGGGCAGCTCTGGCTGCGATGCCACGGCCTCGGCCTCCTCTGGGCCTGTTGCAGCTCGGTGCTGACGCGCCAGCGGCGCCTTTGTCTCCTCAGCCTCACGCCCTCTGGATTGTTCCTCCCTCCCAGCGCTGACGGAGGCTGTTCCGCTCCAGCTCTCCCGGATTACCCGGCATTAGTCGCCCGTGGCATAAAAGCATCAAGGCAGAGCTGTTCCACACAGGGGGAGCGTGCGGAGAGAGTGGGAGAACAAAAGCTGTTGCTTCCACAATCAAACCTGCGGTGGGGTTGGGAAGCACAGCTCCGAGCAAGGCCAGGAAGGCCGGAGTGGCGCAGCAGCCGCTCCCCGCACGGATATCCAGGAAGGCCCAGGAATCCGCCAGGCTGTTTACTGGGGGTGCCCTGGGGAGGTGCCTCTCCTCCCTCACCCTGCGCTTCCGTCCCCACAGGTGCCCCGGAGGAAGGTCCCCGCGTGGTGTTCATGGTGGACCTGTGGCACCCCAACGTGGCCGCGGCCGAGCGCCAAGCCCTCGACTTCATCTTCGCGCCGGGACGGTGACGGCGCTGCCCGGCCTGGTGGGTTCAGGGCAGCTCGGCCGGGGCCTTGTCCCGGCTCAGGGCCTCGGTGCTCCCTCCCGGGGGGGTTCTTGTAAATGGAAACTGTGACGTGTTTTCCGCGCCCATCTCTTTCCTCCATCGTTGGCTTCAGGGATTCTTTTCCAAGCCGCCGGCGCCTCTCGGCCCCGCCGGGGCTCGCTGCTCCCCGCCCCTGCTCCGTCGTGTTCTGTTGCTACTGTGTTTTTTGCGGTGTTCAGAAGTAGAGTAACAAACCCAAGGGTGCTCGTTTGAATGTAATGTAAAATTTTTCTCGTGGTCATCAAAAGGAACAACACACACACACAGCCACACCATAACAGCCAACCAGCCTGCCCTGCCTGGCTGCGGTCCCGGATGGACGGACAGACGGACACTGGAGGCTGCCATGGGCACTGTGCTCCCCCCAGGCTGGGTGTGACGGGGCGGGCAGGGCACAGCTCTGCCCACAAAGAGTCCTCCTGGGGCTCCTGCTTCCTCCTCCATGTGCCAGCTGGGGCTCCCCAGCCCTCCTGCCCTCAGAAAAAACCCTTCTGTGACCCAGGCAGGGAGCAGAGTCCACCTCCAGCCCAGCATGGCAGGAGCCCCGACCTCCACCCTGCTGAGGGAACAGCACACACAGTCGTGCTCTTCAGTCTGACCAAGGGTGTTTAGCAATTGCCCAAATCCCTTCCTTGCTTTATCTGCAACCCTCAGTTTTCCCAGCTCCAGCTTGGGAGGCCCTGCAGGGGCAGGGATGCTGTTTGGGAACAGAGAATGGGGGTTCTGTCTGTCCGTAGGAAGAAAGGAGGTCACCATTCCTTCTGCTGCTCCATCTTCTCTTTTCCTCGAGCCAGGGCAGGCACACACAGCAGCAGCTCCCATGGACCTGACACCACCACAGGAGAGGCTCCCAAGGGGGGTTAATTCTGCAGCCTGAGCAATGAGCCCTCACCCTGGGGTCCTACCCAGGGACCACCACTTTTCCTGAAGCCCCCCAGCACCAGGGTCTGTTTGGGGTCTGGGGGCTGGTTTATAAAACCCCCCCAAAGCACAGTGTGTGGTGGATGCTCACAGCTCTGCTCTGCTCAAGAGGGACCAGCCCTGTCCCCCAACAACTTCTTCACAGACTTTTCAGTGATTCGATTGCAAGATGAGGCAGAGATTTCAAATACATCTGAGATATTTTTTACACCCGTCTTGTTACAGACTACCTGAAGTGCATGATTTCTACACGCATTGGCTACCTGGACACAGGCCCTGGGGAAGCAGGCTGGCTCTGTCCGAAGGTTGGTAACATTCATACAGTGGATAAGCAAAGATTATCAATAAACAGTTGTGCTGAAAACAGAACGGGCTTTGCCTGCTGCTCAATGCTCAAGCAAACATTCAAGGGTTGGGTCCTGCTTATCTGGCTGCTGGTGGGGAGAAGTGGCCTGGAAAGAGCAGGAGCTGCAGGGTGGGAGGGGACAGGGGCCTGTTTGCCAGTGATACAGTGAGTGAGGGTAGTGCTCTAAAACACCCAACCCATGGAAACTCTGTCCTGACCAGTTACAGCCTCCCAGGCTCGGATTTGGCCAGGTTGGATGGGGCCCTGAGCAACCTGGTCTAGTGGGTGAATCCTTGCCCATGGCAGGGACTTGGAAATAGATACTTGATGTGCTTTCCAACCCAAACCATTCTGGGATTCTGTGATGTCAGTGGGGCCTAGGCTGCCAAGGAGCACAGGGAGCATCTCCCACAGCCTGCTGGTGGGTTCCAGCCCCACTGCCTGCCCCAGGGCAGCAGAGACTGTCCCCAGCCATCCCCAGGAGCAGTTGCAGGCCTGAAGCTCCCCAGGTCCCACAGAAGCCATCAGCCTTGCCAGAGCATCCGCAAACCATTTCAGGAATTCCTTCCAGCTGCCTGCACTGATGCATCAAAGGCAGCAGCTTCCCAGGAGCAGCTCCAGGGCAGAGGGTGCTGCTCAAATCCCACCCATCTGCCTGAAAACCAATGCTTCACCCTCCTAAGCACAAAACCAGTGTGGCAGGGCACGAATTACTCCCCATGAGCCCCTCCCTGGCAGCGCTCAGACAGGCCCAGATACTCCTCATCCCCTGATGCTCACAATGCCCCATTTTTAATCCTTTCCAGCACAGCCACTGCTCCACGGGCCAGGAGCTCCCTGTGTGCTGTTCCCTCCTGAGCAGCACAGGGCAGGAGTGGGCTGGGTGGCCAGGCATGGGCTGGGTGAGCAGGCATGGGCTGGGTGGGCAGATGCAGCCCGGAGCAGCTGAAGGAGCAGAGCCAGCCCAGCTGTTCCTGGCTGGCAGACGGCTCAGCAGATTGCAGCAGAAGATCCCTGACGGCAGCAGGCAGGAGCATCCATCCAGTTTGTGCTTTGCTGCTGTGCCAAATCTCCCTCCTGTCTTTCTCAGGCTTTTCCTTCCACTTCTCTGTGTTTCCTGCCAGAGCACACAAGCACTTCCCAAGCGCCCAGGCAGGATCCAGGCAGATCTCCCTGGGGAGCAGAGCAGGCTGGAGCTGTTCCTGGTGCTCCAAGGCTTCCTCTCCTGGGAATTGCAGAGGGAAGCCAGATCTGCTGGGGGCACAGAAGGGACAGGCTGAGCAGCATCTCCTTGGCTCAGCTGAGCAGGGATCCCAGAGCACACAACCCTCATCCCTCCTGCCTTCTCCCACCCCTCCTCCCTAATGTTCTTCATCACGATGATCCCTGTGCTCCCTCCACAACCACAGCAGTTTGTCCATCATCCAGTGGAAGTGTGCAGGGAAGTCCTTACCTTGTGCCATCTTCCACACGGATGTCACTGAAGCAGGAGGTCACCAGGGTGGCTCCAGCTCAGGATTCCCATGGAGTTTTCACTTCTATGCTGCCAACAGGCTCCTGACAGTCCTTCCATGCCCAGGATGGGAGCAGTGCCACACGATTCTGCTCCTGCTGAAACACCTCCTCAGCTGCCGGGGCTGGCAGATTGGTGGCATTTGTGCCCAGCCACCCCTGAGCAAGCAGCTGGCTTGTCCTCTGGAGTCCTCTGAAATTCCCAGCAATGCCTACAGAGCAGCCCTGGGATGGCAGAGCGACCTTGGGAACTGTCTGTGCTGGAGTGGGACCAGAAGCTGTGGCAGTGGTGACCTTCCTGTGCCCAGTTCTGATGGTGACATGAGCCTGCTCAGCACCTCCCCACGTTCACATCTCTGCTCACCATCTCTTGGTGACACCAGTCACACATTTACCCCTCAGGAAGCTTCCAAGCAGCTGCTCTGCAGGAATGATTGAACCAACAGGCTCTGCCTGTTCAACCCCAGCACTGCAGAAACCACCCCTGGCATGGAGCTAAACAGGGAACAGCTCCCACTGCCCAGCCCATCACACCAGGAACCACAGACATGACAACAAGGTGACTCTGGCTGCTGACACACAGTGCTGGGATGAGCCTTGGAGACTCCTTTATTGCCACAGTCACACTGAGGGGTGTGTCTGCACCAGCAGCAGGTTCCAAGCCCCTCCAGACACAGGTACCCATCCCTCAGTCCAAGCAGCCACCACCACGGGCCCCCCATGCCATCAGTGACTGGGGACACTGTCAGAGCAGAAAGGGAACAGCTGCTGAGGGGATATAAAACCTCTTTGGTCCCATCAGCTAAGAGGCAACCTCGGGGTCTGCAGAGTGTGGGCAAACAGAGCAGTAAGAGCAGTGAAGTGAGGTTCTGCAGCAGGAGGGAGGGAGCACAAGGCTGAGGGACACTCACACCATCACCATCATCCAGCCCCTGTGAGACTGCAGGGCCAGCTGGGCACAAGGAAGGCAGGGCTGGGCTGGACCATCACTGACCAGGGATGTGTGGAGGGACAGGGACATCCCTCCAGAGTCACCTGTGGTGTAAAAACCTCCTGGGAGCACCCAAAGGGGGACTGTGAGCTCTGCAGCTCTTGTTCTGCTCCTGTGTGAGAACAGGCAGGCACTGCTAACCAGGGTAAGGCACTACATCATGGCAGGATCATTCCCATGGATTAAGGGATATAAATAAAGCCAAAGTCTGGCCAGGGCAAGTGCAGGCACAGACAGTAGCTGACTAACATCTCTGAAAGCCAGCACTGCGTGGGGGCTGTGTAACTCAGAGCAAGGTGAGGCTTTACCTCAGATCAAGGCACATGGGGAGTCTGCAGAGCACCAAGAGACTCCCTGTAAAGTCCATGTAAACCAAGTGCCCCAAGATGCTGTGTTCTGTCCTCAGTCTTTGGTAAGTGCTGTCAGTGACACCTGCACTGGCCCAAAACGTGCTGCAGGACAGGGCAAGGAGCGTCCCTTCCTCAGGGCCAGGCAGGCTGGAGACTCCACAGAGGCAGGGCAGGGCCTCCTGCCTCTGTCGGCACAAACAGCTGAGATTTTCCTTACTGGAGATGCACATTCCAGAGGGCTGAGCTGCTGTCTGAGCACAAGCAGCTCACAGCAGGTTCACCCCATGCTTCAGCAGCTTCTGCTTGGCCTTGCTGGGCAGGCTGAAGGCACTGTCGTGCGGGTTGGGGACGCCTGAGTTGCGGAGGGGAGCTCCCAGCTGCTGGAAGTAGGTCTCCTGGACAGGATTCCGGCAGGCATACACGGCTGTGGAGGCATTCCTGGAGGGACAGGGAAAGGCAGGGGTCAGATTGACAGCTTTGGGGAAGATTCACAGCTGGGCACTGGGCTCACAAGTTTTGAGAGGGATTGGAGGTGTCTCAGCATGGGAACATGGGGCTGAACAGGCACCAAACCCCTGAAGGCCACAGGGAACCAGACCCTCTTTCTAAAGGGTCCTGGCATCCTTAAAAGGGAAAAGTGGGATACCACAGAACCATTTAGTTTGGGAAAGACCTCCAAGACCATCAAGTCCAAGCTGTGACCAAGTCTAGCTCAGTGCTCTGGGCTGGATGACGAGGTGGGGATTGGACACAATGGTCTGGGAGGGCTTTTCCAAACTGAATGATTCTGGGATTCCGTGTGTGGCCATGCCCCAAAGATTCCCCTTGCTGCCAGCCCAGCCCAGGACACCACGAGCCTGGAACCAGACATTCTTCCTCACTGCTGCTGGCCACAACCAAATCCCAGCACAGCACCTTGCAGCAGGAACCTCGTGTTCAGTCACAGGTGTGGTGAAACTCAGACAAGAGTCAGATTCAGTCACCACCAAAGCTGTGATTAAAAACATTAATTACAATTAAGAATCCCCCCTCCTGGAGTATTCCCTGCTGGAGGGCTGGCAGGGAGCAAAGCCAAGGACCCTGGATTGCTCCTCGAAGGAGGAAAGCAACTGCTATGTTTGCTGACACCCTTCTGTGACAACTCTCCATAAAAGAAAGCAGTTTTAGTCATCCTGTTACTCAGGCTGATTCACACATGGAGTTGCTTTTTTCGGGGTAACAGGGAACACACCAGCTTAGCCAGTCAGTTTAGGATTGGATTTAAGGAGCCAGCAAAGCTCATGCTAAACAAGGAATTCTCCAGCACAGAACTGTGTGATTCACATTCCCTTGGCAAGCGGTGCCAGAGCAGTGAAACCATGTCATTCCCAGGAGCATCTTTATTTCATCATATTTTGGACAAACAAGCGGGATCAGGTGGGTGGAATCTGTGCAATCCCAGCTCAGCTGGGGAAAGGGGTGTCCACTTCAGCCATGGCCTGGGGAAGGGCTCTGGGTGTCAGGAAAAGCTCTGGATTTTGGAAAGGGCCCTGGCTGTGGTAAGACCATCCTGCCTGGCACATCACAATGGAGTTTGCCACGCACATCACAGTGTGTTTCCAACCCGTGCAAGAAAACAATATCTAGGTTGCCAATTCTGGGCACCTCTGGCTCCCTGCCGAGACACAAATTTATTAGGAACAGCTAAATTTAAACCTGCGTCGTAGAACCCTTATGGTGCCAGCAACTGGCAATTGTGTGAGTGTTGCATCTTAATCCAAGCCATGGCACCACTCAGCTGTGCCCTCCTGGTGCCACTGCAGCCTCTCAACGTCCAGGCAGAGCATGAAGGAACCCAAAAGTCAAAGCAAACACGACTGGTCCTTGGGTGTGGTCACAACCTGTGTCAAAACCCAGACAGCTTGGAAAGGGGCTCTGCCCTTCTGTGACCACCCCAGTGCCTGGGCCAGGAGGGCTGTGAGCATCCCTTACCTGATGAGCACTTCTGAGGCAGTGGGGAGCTGGCTGAAGTCAGAGTGGATGAGTGTGGCCGCCCTCAGGAAGTGCCGGTCCAGGGGCCCGGGGGTGTGGGGCAAGTTGGCTGCATGACAGGAGAAAGGGGGTGTTAAAAACCCACCCTGCAGTGTGCCCACGTTCACTGGGCAGGAAAAGGCTCTGGAGCTCGCCACAGACCCTGGACAGCTGCAACACAGCCTGGGGACACCCTCAATCACAACAGACCAAAGCTCCCCCAACAGGGCCTTTCATCTGGGCTCTGTGGTGGGAGCTCTGCTGAGAAATGCTCCTGAGAAGGTGTCTGAGGTGTGAGAAAAGGCCAGTGGGAGCTCCATTCTCCTCACTGCTCCCTCCTGCAGTCCCAGAAGATGAAGGCTCACCTGTGAGGACGTTCTGGACACTGTCATAGTGTGTGAAGCTGTAGTTTGTCCTGGCTGAGGAGTCCTTGGGCAGAGTCTCCCTCAGGTGAACCTCGAGGCCATTTAGGGAGGCCAGGCTGCTGTGGTACTGTGGGCAGAGGGAAAGGAAAAGCTCAGAGACTCACCTGGGCTGCAAGGAGAAAGATAAGGTGACAGAAGGACCTGACCCTTCCTTGCTCTGCTGTCCAGGCTCCCACCTAGAATGGCTGGGAAATCTGGGCATGGAGGAAAGCAGACAAGTCACAGAGCTCCCATTGCAGTGATAGGGCTCTGAGCAACCTGTTCCAGTGGGAGCTGTCCCTGCCCATGGCAGGGGTTGGAACAGGATGGGCTTTTAGGTCCCTCCCAACCCAAACCAGTCTGGGGTTCTACAACTCAGCAAAGGGCCCTCCAACCTGAAAATCAGCCATTAAGCCACCTGATGCTACTAATTAGAGGAAAATGCAAGGCCCCATT
This sequence comes from Alaudala cheleensis, assembly GCA_013398995.1. Classification (NCBI taxonomy): domain Eukaryota; kingdom Metazoa; phylum Chordata; class Aves; order Passeriformes; family Alaudidae; genus Alaudala; species Alaudala cheleensis. The sequence goes on from VWYE01005344.1 coordinate 74,304, forward strand.
AATTTACCAGCAACCATTACTCTCCAGGGCTCATTTCACATGATTTACAGCCCCAGCAAGGGACATTCCTTTGCTTACACCGGGCAGCACAAACACACACAACAAAGCACTGAATGAATGCCAAGCTGCTGTTCTGGATGGATTTTTCAGTAGCCCAGAGGCCCTGATCATGCTGAGGCTCCCTGGGCACCAGATTTTTCTTTTCTGCACTCCTGGGAAGATTAACTCCATAATCCTCATCCTGCCAAAGCGCTTTCCCCTACTGGGGAGAGGATCAAGGCTTTGTTCAGCAGGGCTGCAGTGCCTGGCCTACCCTTGACCCCTGTTACACAGATTTTTCTTTTCTGTGCAGTGAAATGGAGGGGTAAGACCTAAAGAGCAGCATGAGGCGAGGCCAAGAGCCTCCCACTCCACAGGGAAAGTCTGGGATGGAACCCGCCCTCCCAGAGGTTCGCAGCTGCACAAGTAGCATATTTTACCCTTCTTTGGTGTCATTTGGGGGCCTCAAAGCAGTCAAAAAAACATTAATTCTAACTCAGCTTTGACATCCCTGAGAGCTGAGGGTCATTTTTAACCTACAGATAAACAAAGGGACAGACAAGCTGAGGTTGTGCCTCAAATCCACCAGCAGCAGAGCCCAGCTGCATCTCCTCAGAATCTGCTTTCTCTTGGGACAATGGGACATGCAGGGCACCCCTCCTAAGGGACAACCAAGGGAGGGTGCAGCAGAAGAGCCTGGTCACAGCTGAAATCCAAGCTGTGTGACAGTGCAGTTTTGGTGAGCTCCAAAACAAGGGTACATGAGATGGAAGCAGGAGGTTTGGGAAAAGAGGAACCTGAATGGAATGAGAGCTTGTCAGCCCCAGGACAAGACATCAAGGAAAATGAACTGTGCCATCCCTGTGCAGTAGGGATTCCACTCTGCAGTGTGACAATTCCCACCTGCCTGTGTCCCCTCTGCTGCTCCAGATGAGCAGAAAGGGGACTGAGTGCCATGTCTGGTGCAAAGGGCCCTGGCTGCACCTCCGGGCTCAGCTGATTTGGCAGCAATCCCAACCCAGGCACATCAGCCCTGCTGTGCAGAGCAGCCATTCCCCAGCTCCCGGGGCCCCAGGTGTCCCACAGCTCCGAGGGGAAGGAGCAACCTTGAAGCTCTGCATTAGTCTGAGCTCTCCTCCACCTTCCAGTCTGGCTGGGTAAGGAAATTAGGTTGTTCCTATGGCAACTGGCATATCAAACAGGGCTCTGCAGCTTTGACTCAGCTCCTGGTAGGGAGGCAGAGGCCATGCAGCAGCTCTGCAGCTGATGCTTCCCGGGGAAGATGGGGGCACATCCTGTCCCTGCAGCCCCGTTACTCAGCTCACAGGGGAGAGCCTGGGCACCCAAACCTCACCACAGGGAAATTTGGGATTGCTCTGGCGTTACCCGGGTGCAGTGCCCACATGGCATCCCTCTCCCCAGCCCCAGGGAGCAGCCTGGAGGCTGCCACAGCCAAGGGAACCCCTCCGGGACCTGCTGCCAGCCATGTCTGCTGTTCTCCCCTAGGGCGAGGCGGTGACGCGCAGGGCGGGGGTTCAACACAACCGACCTGGCTTCCCAAAAAACTCCGCACTGCCAGGGGATCCCCAGCGAATCCCAGCTCCAGAGCGGGCCCCTGGCAGCCCCGTGGCTGTCTGTCACACCCACACGCTCTGCTCCGGTGCCGGCACTGCCAGACAACAGCAGCACCGGGAGCTGCCTGCGAGACGCGGCTGTCCCCGCCCCGCTCCGACAGCTCCCACGCAGCCACGGCTGCCGAGCCCGGAGCCTGGCACAGCTCAGAGCAGGTGATGGAGGGACAGGGAGCACCGTTCAGTGCTCTCTCTCCTCAGCTGTGCAGCTGCAGTGGGGCACAGCTTTCCCACTCACCACGTCCTCCACGGCGCTGCGGTCCTGGCGCAGCCGATCCTCGGCCAGCAGCGACAGCACCAGCCCCTGGATGCTGTGAACGTAGAGGCTCAGCTGGGCTGGCTCACCCCCTCTGCCACCCAGCCTGTCCCAGCTGCTGTCCCCGCTGCTGGGATGTGGCTTGTCCCCTGCAGGGTCACTGGGCAGAGCCTCCTGAACCCCTGGAGCCAGCAGCTGTCTCCCAGTCTGGAGCTGTGCGTGTCCAGCAGGGCCTGGACAATCCAAGCCCCATGTGTGGCCACCAGCTGTGCTGTCACTTCCTCCAGACACACGGTCCTGGCTCACTGTCCATGGCTTGTTCTGCTCACTGGAATTTTTTCTGCTCAGCTCCTGTGCAGGAGAGGGAGCAGCTGGACTGTGGCTGACTGAAAGGGAATTTTGGGAAGCACAGTGACCAACGTCAGAATCCGCAGGGGATTCCCCCTTGTCCTGGCTCTCCTGCTCCCAGGAGTATGGGTTGGGAAAGGAAAAGCCTTCCAGGTATGGACCTGTAGTCCAAGCACGTTCAGACTGGAGTGAGGAAGGGCTTGGGAGCTGCTCCGTGTCACTCTCTGAGGGGAAGGATGTTTTCCTGCTGAGCTCTGAGCTTTCACTGCCTGCTCCACTCAGGTTTGCAGCTGGAGAATTCCTTGTGCTGGCTCCCATCCCAGAGAAGTCCATCAGAGGACTTGCAGGGCTGCCCAACTGCACAGCATCTCCCGGGGCAGGTGTGCCTGAAGCATCCTCACGGGACTCCTGCACAGAGATTCCATCCAGGGCTGGGTTTTCATGAGTTCCTGTTGATTCTGGAACTGCCTGGGAGCAGAGAGCACTCTCCTCTCCTCTGGGGCCTGCTGGGGACATGGGTGACCTAGTGGGAGATGACAAATGGGTTAAACACTGAGCAGGATTATCCCATAGCTGATAACCCCATTGGCTCCTGGCACTGATCAATGGCTGATCCATCCCCTGCTAAAAAGACACCTGGGAAAAGGATGGGATAAGGTCTAACAGAGGTGAAAAGCCTGGGAATCTTACACTGCAGGCTCCTGGGAATGTCCCTCCCTTGCCCACAAAGCAGTACTGTGAGCTGAGGGACAACAGATCACAGCTGGTCTGGGGAAGCAGCTCTGCTCCAGGCTGCTCACAGCAGGGATATGGACACGGGAATTCTGCCCAGCCTGAGGGGCCTCAGGCAGCTCCAAAGGCAGTGACAGAGCCTGAGTTAGCTCCAGGGAAAACAGTGACAGTGTCAACAGGGACACAGTGCCTGGTGTGAGCTCCTGTTGCAAACCCTGCCTCTGGCTCAGGCTGGTTTCCTACCTGGCCATCCACTCCACAGGGAAGTCCCGGAGCACGGAGATTTCCTCTCCTGTCAGGAACACCGGGATGATTCGGACGCCTGGAGGCAGCAGAGGCTCTGCAAGAGCAGGGGAGGGGTGAGGATTCAACATGTCCCAGCTTAAAAACAGAAACCAGACCTCATCAGCCCAAAGGCTTCTGCAGGAGCTACAGGCCTGCCATGATCCTGCATCCCAAGGGAGCTGGGCAGCCTTTTCCCACCCTGCTCGTCCCCTTCATGCCTGACACAGTTACATTTCCCCTCAGTGTTTCCAGCCTGGCAGATCATCCCCACACTGATGCTGAGAGGGGATGGCTGGAGGTTTTGGACTGCAAGCACCAGCCATCTGCTGTCAGGGCCTGGCAGTGGCCAAGTGGCCACATGGGGAAGTGGGATTAAGGCAGGCATGGCTGGGAATCTGCAGAACTGGAATAAAACCCAAAAAAGAGCAAACCCGGCAGAAGGAGCTGGTTCTGATCACACAGCACAGGCTGGCTGGTGGCAGCAACACCCTCTGGGATATTCTGGAGAAACTCCAGCACCCAGCACAGCTTGGATGTGAGTCCCAGAGAACCAGCTCGTGCTCCCAGGCAGGGAAGGCAGCCCACAGGATGCTCACCATGCTCCTGTGGCTCCTCAGCTCCGGGCTTGCTCTGCAACAAAAGCCAAGAATCAGCTCTGTGGATGGGTCAGGGACACCAGGACACCTCTGTCACCCTCCCAGTCCCCCAAGGCTGCAGCAGAACCCACACCAACCCACAGCAAATGCTGGGAATGCTTGGTGCTGAGAAGGGTTTTGGTCCTTAGGGAGCTCTCAAAGCCAAGGGGACCTTCCCAAAAACCAGCTAAAAGTCAGGACACAGCCCAGGTTTATCATCACCACCTGCTCAGGGCACAGAAACTCCCTTCATTTAAGCAGAAGAACAGCAAAGGCTGCCTTCATATCTGCATACTGATGGCTTTTTAATAGAAGACCTTGATCACATAAATAATAACTTTTGACAAATTTTAAAGCAGATGAAAACTGCTGTTTGTCCCTTTCAGACACTCATTTGGTGGATTTCCCACTAAATACCAAAACCTGCTTAAAAAGCCAGTCAAAACATCACATAAATGAGAACTCACTAATTCAGTAAGTTAAAGACAGAAAAAAACCAAATTAATTCCTAGTGCAGAAATCTTGGAACCTTTTTCAATCATAACTAATAAAAGCTTTAAGCATCAGCACCAATATTTGTCCTTCCCTGTGGTGACACATGCCAGAACTGTGTGACAGGAGCTCCCACACCACATCCTTACAGGAATCTGCTTGCAGGGAAGGTGTTCAGAACCATACCTGGCCTGGGGACTCGCTGCCCTGCAGGAGGACTTTGGCAGTGAGTGGAGGTGGCAGCTGGGTGCTCACAATCCTGGAAGGACAAAGCAAAGTCAGAGAAGCACAGAATGGTTTTTGGCTTGAGGAGGAGCTTACAGACCATCAGTTCAGAGAACTCTGAAGACATTTGGTGAGAAAGTATCTCTGCCAGACAGACCAGAGACACAAGGTGACACATCCTGGTGCAGGACAAGGCTCCCAAGTCTCTCATCAAGTCAAATTTCCAGGTCCTTGCACTCTGAGGTGCTGCAGTGACTCACTCCAGTGTCCTGCCTGCAGCTCTGAGGTCACTCCCTGGCAGATGCTCTCCCTGTGGCACATTTCCAGTGCTCGTAAAAAGTGTCACTGGAATAGTTCATGCCAAAGAAAAATGGCACTTGAGTGCTGCTGCCAAGGGATTCTCGGAATTCCCCACCTCCTGTCTTTCAGGTCCACCTTGGAGGCTTTCCTTGAAGTCATTCAGTCATCTTTGATTGAAAGAAGCTGGAATTTCTTGTGGGAAATCCTGGCTCATCCCCCTGTGCACTCCCTGTCAGTACAGACAGTGGTCCTGGCCAGCAGGTCAGACAAACCCAGGGACACACGGACACACCTGCCCTGAACTGCAGAGAGAACACTGCTGGGAAAGCACAACATCCACTCCAGGTCCTTTTCCTTGGTGACTTCCCCAAAAAAGCCCCAGAAATTCAGTCCTCACATCCAGCTGAGTATCAAAACCAGCAGATTTCTACTAAAACCCAAACCCTGAACTCCTTGATGGTCATGAGCACAGATAACCTTGGAGAGACTGTTCATAAAGGCCTGGAGTGACAGGACAGAGGGGCAATGGATTCATACTGCCAGAGGGCAGGGTTAGATGGGATATTAGAAAGGAATTCTTCCCTGTGAGGGTGGTGAAGCCCTGGCACAGGATGCCCAGAGGAGCTGTGACTGACTCATCCCTGGAAATGTCCAAGGCCAGGCTGGATGGGGCTTGGAGCAACCTGGGATAGTGGAAGGCGTCCCTGCCCATGGCAAGGGGTGGACCAGGATGGGATTTAAGATCCCTTCCAATCCAAGCCATTCCATGATCCCATGAATCCACAAACCACTCAGTCTCAGTGACACACAGACAGACAGGGACTGCCAGGCACGAAACTCTGATGTCCTTGCCAACAACCAAGAGCAGCCCTCGAGCCCTTGCTCTGCTCCAAAGCATGGGAAGGGGTGGATTTAACCCTCCAGGGAACACCTGGTTACTCACGAGCCTTTGTAGAGGATGCAGCCTGCCAGGACATGGGGAGAGCGCTGGCACGTCTGCAGGATGAGAGCTGCCTTCAGCAAAAGCAGGGGATCCACCTGGGCAGGGAGAACCAGGGCAGTGAGGCCACAGAATCCTGGGAAACCTCAAATACACAAACACTCTGGCACTGGGGCAGCTCTGGAGCCAGGCACTGCAGAGCTCTCACCTTGGTTTTGTCCAGATGCCAGAGAGAATTGAAAATCCTGTGGAGGTCACTGGTGTTTTTTTGGATGTGTTCAATGTACCTGTCCCACTCCCTGCTCAGCTCCTCCTGGGAAAACGCCTGTGGGTGACAAAAACCCCCCACACTGTCACTGCAGAGGGTCCATGCACTCAGGATGGGAGATGCAATCCACGTGGGACAGGGCCTGCCAGGAAAAGGTCAGGAAAAGATGGGGAGAAAATACTGAGGGGAAGCTGTTTAGGGCAAACATCTGAGGACCTCAGAGCAATGGCTGGGATGAACTGCTCACTTTTCCAGGTCCCACTTCTTGGATGTGTGACCCTTGGCAGGAGGAAGGCAGCACAAGGGAACACTGCAGAGCTGGGACAGTGTTTAAATCTCCCCAAAAGTCAGCGTGTCCCCAGTCCCCCATTACCAGGTCCTTCATTAGCATGTCCCAGTCTCTTGTTACCCTGTCCCAGTCTCTTGTTACCCTGTCCCCAGTCTCTTGTTACTGTGTCCCCGTGTCCCCAGTCCCTGGTTACCGTGTATGCAGCACGCACGGGGCCCTGGTAGAAGGTGAAGAGGCCGATGAGCTGCTCCAGGAGGCGCCGGCAGCTCACATCAGGCAGCTCCACAGCACAGCCCAGGACCTGCAGCAGCCACAGCAAGGGATGGAGAACGTTACCTGACAAAACTCGGGCACGACAAGTGAGAGCAGCCCTCACTGCTTTCACACGGGGACAGGCAACTCTGTGCAGGCAAACACCCCTTGGAATCACAGCCACAGGGAAAGGAAATGCAAACATACCCACACAAGAGCCCTGGCACAGACAGGATAAATAAATATCAGAAATGAAGCGCTTCAGACACACTCACTTCCCACGTTAGATGACCTAACTTGGTGCTTTAATAGCTAAGAACATTTTCCTGAAGCTAAGTACTTCAAAATACACAAATTAACTCATTATTTATATTACAATGATGCTCCATTTGGTTTTTGAGTTGCTGAAACAGGAACAGCAGTGCCAGTTAAATGGGGCTGAGTGGCCTCAGCCCAGTTCCCAGGGGATGGTTTTGTCACAACTGCCACATGCTGCTCTTTATATCCTAAATGTCTGTGGACACTGACAAAGCTCTGGGGATGCTGAGGGCTAGAAGGAAACAACAATCAAACAGTGACTGTGTCTTTACGAACTGCAGCACATGGAATCCTGTTATGGCCCATCCCTGGAAGTGTCCAAGGCCAGGCTGGACTGAGCTAAGAGCAGGATAAGTGGAAAGTGTCTCTGCCCACGGCAAGGGGTGGAACTGGATGAGCTTTGAGGTCCCTTCCAACCCAAACCAGTCTGGGATTTTGGGATTCTGTTTCCAGCCAGGAACATCTTAAGAAATCCCTTTGGGTGTGGGCACACAAATGAGGTACTTAAATTTTTTCTGCAGGAAGCTGAAGCGACTGCCAGGCCACAGAAAACAGAATTTAGGTTACCTTTGTGCACTGCAAGGACCCTCCCCAGCTCTCCCTGGCTGCAGCACACACCCTGAAAAATAAACCCTCTTTGTCTGATCCAGCCCCTGGCTGTTTTCACCTTGTGACTGCCCCAGAGCTCCTGAACTCACCCACAGAAATTCTCCATCCACCACCACGGCGAACTTGAGCTTCCTGAGGCGGACGAGGCTGGGAGGGGCCCCGGAGATCTCGGTGATGCAGCGAACAACCCCGGCCATCTGCCCACACAGCAGCTCCTGCTGCTCTGGGAGGGTCTGCCAGGGAGCAAAGCCTTTAACTTCCCATTAAAAGAACTCAGGAAAAAAAATCGCTGCTGTTTTCAGGTATAAATAAAAAGTAATTCTCATTTCAACTCAATTTACAGAAAGAGTTGTCAGGTGTTGGCTGCCCAGGGCAGTGGTGGAGTCACCATTCCTGGAAGTGTTCAGAGAATGTGTGGGTGTGGCACTTGGGGACAAGGTTTAGTGGTGAAGAGGGTGCTGGGTTCAGGGCTGGACTTGATTTTAAAGGTCTGCTCTAACCTTAACCACTCTGGGATTCTATAGATCACACGCAGTAGAACAGGCAAATTTCTGGGAGGAAAAGAATTGGATTGCTTTTTCCAGGCAGCACAAGGGCCTGGGGCTTATGGAGAGGAAATTTCATCCCTTGTGTGTGTTTATTCACATCACCAGGACAGATCTGGCCTGTGCTGGCCCATTCCTCAGGGAGGGAACAGAGTGTAACCCCATTGCTGTGCCCTGAGCCTGATGGAGCCCAGCCCTGCTCCACCTGGAGCTAACTGATAATTGGGATTTCTTCAAAAATTTCATAAAACTTTTGGGACTACTAAGTAAGGATTAATCCAAACCACCTGGGAGCCCGACCCCTCCCAATCCAGAACCATCAGCACCCCTTTACAGGTACTGAAATAAAGCAGACATTACCTGGGAAGGGTAAAAATAACAGATCCCAGCACTTGTAGGATCCCCTTCCTCCTTCACTTTTGAGCCATCATACAGGAAAAAGTAATTCCACCTAAAAAACATTGGCAGGAATGATTGTGTATTTGAGAACTGTTACACTTCTCCTTTCTATTTATTTGGAAGAGCAACAAAAGGTTATTGCAAATGGAGAGACCCGATTCTTTGCACAATCACACCGAGTTTACACCCAAAAGCAGCACCAAAAAGGTCCCTCACAACTAAATTTGACCACTTATGTAAGTTTAAAATAGGTTCTATAACTCCACCTCTCAGACACGCAGAAGGAGAAGTGGATTTGCGAGATATTGTACCCTCAGCCCACGGGATAACTATCGAGAAGCATTATCCATGTGCATCCCAAGCAGCTCCCAGATGCTGCCTGCCCCCAAGAGGAGCAGGAGACAGAGGGGTCCCTCTAAAGACGTGACGCCATTCAGCTCATAATTTCTGGAATGCCCGTATTCAGTAACACTTTTCATCCCGTCCTGTCAGTCGGGAGCTCGGAACGAGCTTCGTGCGGGACTTTTCCCGTAGGAACAGCCCAGGTCTGGAGCAAAGGCTGGCTCCAAGGCGGCACCGAGGAACCCGCGCTGCTGCCGGGCCAGGAGCGGGAGGCTGGATCCGCTCCCGGACCGCCCCTCCACGGCCCCGGAGTGACCCACGGGACCAGCACCGAGCTGCTGAGCCCCAGACCTCCCCCACCAGCGGGGACAGCAATCAGCAAAGGGCCGAAGGTGCTTCCCGGGACACGGGCACGCGTGGGCGGCAGGCGGCGAGCGCGGAACCGGGGCTCGGGGCGGGGAAGGGGCTCACCAAGGCGCGGGGCCGGGCGCGGCGGGGCGGGCCATGGCTGCGGGAGGCTCCTGGCCGGCTCGGGGATGCTCCGCACGGTTCCGGGATGCTCCGGGAGATTCCTCGCTCCCGCCGCCGGTTCCGGGCGCGCCCCCGGTCCCGTGACCGCGCACGTGACCGCGCGCATGGCGGCGGCGGAGGGCGGGTGGCGAGCGGGGCGCGCACGGCGGCGGCGGCGGCGGTGGCGGGGTCGGGGCGAGGAGNCACTGCCGGGCCCCGCTAACGCCGCCGCTCTCCCCGCAGGGACGATCTGCTGAGCTCCGGCTTCTGGGCGGCGAGCGCCGGTGAGTGCGGGGGGCTGGGGGTGCGGGGACAGCGGGGACAGCACTGACCCAGCTCCCGCAGGAGCCTTGCGGACCCCGCTGAGCGGCCCCGCGGAGCCCCCGGCGCGCTGCGTGTGCTACGGGCTGGGCCGGTTCGGGCGCTGCCCCGCCGCGCGGTACCAGCTCGCCTTCCTGCTGCTGCTGCTGGACGAGCTGCGGGTGAGCACCGGCACCGGGGGGAGCGGCGGGGTCAGCACCGGGCTGTATTCCCCGCTCTCCCGCCGCCCTGTCCCCGCGTAGGTGCCGCCCGCCCGCTGCGCCCTGTTCGACCCGGCCTTCTCTGCGCGGGAGGCGGCGGCGCTGCGAGCGCTGGGGCTGTGCCTGCTGCCGGAGAATGAGGTGAGGAGAGCGCCGGGGAGGACTGCCCGGGATCCGCTGGGGCCCGCGG
>VWYE01005344.1:86221-112903 GCA_013398995.1 Alaudala cheleensis
GTGCCCGCTCCCCGCCGGGCACTGCCGGGCCCCGCTAACGCCGCCGCTCTCCCCGCAGGGACGATCTGCTGAGCTCCGGCTTCTGGGCGGCGAGCGCCGGTGAGTGCGGGGGGCTGGGGGTGCGGGGACAGCGGGGACAGCACTGACCCAGCTCCCGCAGGAGCCTTGCGGACCCCGCTGAGCGGCCCCGCGGAGCCCCCGGCGCGCTGCGTGTGCTACGGGCTGGGCCGGTTCGGGCGCTGCCCCGCCGCGCGGTACCAGCTCGCCTTCCTGCTGCTGCTGCTGGACGAGCTGCGGGTGAGCACCGGCACCGGGGGGAGCGGCGGGGTCAGCACCGGGCTGTATTCCCCGCTCTCACGCCGCCCTGTCCCCCCGTAGGTGCCGCCCGCCCGCTGCGCCCTGTTCGACCCGGCCTTCTCTGCGCGGGAGGCGGCGGCGCTGCGAGCGCTGGGGCTGTGCCTGCTCCCGGAGAATGAGGTGAGGAGAGCGCCGGGGAGGACTGCCCGGGATCCGCTGGGGCCCGCGGGCTGGGCTCGGCCGTGACGGGCTCGGCGGGTCCCGGGCAGGAGGGGAAACACGGCGTCCAGGGCGCGGCCACGCTGTTCTACATGGTGCACTGCGGGAAGGCCCTGTACAACAACCTGCTGTGGAGCAACTGGAGCCCAGCGGCGCTCTCCAAGCTGGTCATCATCGGGAACAGCTTCCGAGGAATCGAGGAGAGGTCTGGGCACACTCTGGACAGGCTCAGTGCCTCCCTCCCACCCTGCTTTGCTTTTCTCTGTCCCATTACTTTATTGCTTACAACAGCAATTTCCCCGTTTTGCACGTTTTTGTTGCCATGAAGTTTTCAGTCGTGAACCCTCTCCCCCCTTCTCTGTCCCACCCCCATAAAGAAAACGTGTCTAAATCCACAGGAACATCGTGTCTAACGTGGGCATCTTCTGTTTTTGCAGATTGCTGTCCAGAATCTTGGAGAGAGATTATTCTTACATAGCAAAGGTATGAGGCAACAGGTAGACATTACTGTTTCATGTTGACAACACACCTTTTAATAAGAAAGGAAATGAACTGCCATTAGAAAGAAGAGGGGGGGTTATTTTTACAACCTTTTTCCTAGACACTATAATATAAAAACCAATCACTTTAGGATTGTTGAACATCTGCAGAACATCCTGCACACAGGGGCTGAGGGTAATGTTACACCATTCTCATCCTCACTGGCTCAGCTTTGCAGGAAGGGACTTCTGCATTGTCTGCAACTTTTCCCCCAAATGATCTTTAGGTCTTGAAAGGAGTGGAGGAAGTGGCACTCCCCAGTCACCCCCGCTACCTGGACACCTTCAATGACACCTCTGTGCACTGGTTTCCCTTGGATAAACTGCAGGAGCTCTCCCCTGAGGTCTGGGACTTCGTGGAGGAGCCGATGTACCAAGACTGTGAGGACCTGGAGATCATCAGGAAGGGGGAGGAAGCTACTGCCAAGTCCTGACCTTCCCTGGGGTGGCAGGGCTGGGATCCACATCTCTTCCCATGGAAGCTTCTGTGCTGCTGAGATGGAGCTCAAGTAGCAACAGTGGCATCAGGCTGTCAAAAGTGGCAGCACCTGAATGCTGAGGTCATGGGACATTTTTGTATCTTATTTAATAAAAAAGTAAAGCTGAGCTCTGACTTAGACTCACTGAACTACAGCAAACTCATTCCACCAAAACCTGCCTTGAGAACTATCCACACTGCAGTGACTGCTCTTTGATTCCCTCCCCTTCTGTAACAGTTCAAGGCTTTTGCATGTCCTACACACATTTCAAAGCATCAGGAAGGGGAAATTATCTGAGGGGTTTCTAGTGGGAGGTGTTGGGGTCTGGTTTCCAGTGCACACTTGGAAAAAGCTCCCAGCTCTTGTTGTTGCTGAGATCAGCTCTTCATCAGTCCTGAGAACAACCAGGTTGGCACCCTCCAGGAAAAAAAGCCTCAGGATTCCTTCCCTCACCTCTGTGCTCTTAACCACTGCAGTCCCACAGCAGGGAGAGTTGGGACAGGTCCTGGCTGTGTGCAGCAAAGAGGAGCCCTGTGTGTGAGGGATGTTGTGGGGGCAGTAACTCACTGCCAGCACAGCACACAGGCAGCACAGGCTGTGACATCTGTCACTGGAGACTCAGGGGACTCAGCTAGGCCAGCCCTCACTCAGCTGTTGGAGCAGAGAATGTGATCCCTCCTAACCTGCTGATAAACCTCTGTCCCAGGTGGCAATTACAACTGTCAGCACTGCTTGTTCTCCCTTAGCCTGGGTTCCCAAAGTCTGGCCACTGCCTCAACAGCTCTTCCAATAAAAACCATCCTGGCACCCAGCTCCAGTGTCACTATTTACAAACCTGGAACTTGTTTATTCTGAGGATTACCCAGAGGCTGTTCCTGGGTGGTGACAGCAAATTGGGCATACAGGTGGTCTGTCCTTGCAGAGAGGTCTCACTTGGCCATGTCAGCGAGGCTCTGTGAGGTGGGCACCCAGGTGGTCTGTCCTTGCAGAGGCTTCACTTGGCCATGTCGATGAGGCTCTGCAGCGAGGTGGGCACCCAGGTGATCTGTCCTGGCACAGAGGCCTCACTTGGCCATGTCAGTGAGGCTCTGCAGCCAGGTGGGCACCCAGGTGGTCTGTCCTTGCAGAGGCTTCACTTGGCCATGTCGATGAGGCTCTGCAGCGAGGTGGGCACCCAGGTGATCTGTCCTGGCACAGAGGCCTCACTTGGCCATGTCAATGAGGCTCTGCAGTGAGGTGGGCACCCAGGTCTTCTCGCCCTGCACGAACACCACGCCCCTGTCGATGTAGATGACGATCCTGCCGAAGGTGTAGAGCTGCTTGCCCTCGTGCCGCTTGCCGATGACGGGCATGAAGACGATGTTGTGCTCCTCGGCCTTGGTCTGGATGAGGTCCTTGAAGTTCATGGGCACGGAGCCGGCGGCGGCGCCGATGCCGCGCTGGGCCATGTTCTCGGCCTCGCGCCGCTCCTGCATGGCCTCGTACTGGAAGTCCTTGCGCCGCTCCGTGTGCGTCAGGTAGGCGATGTTCTCCCGGGCGCCCGGCTGCATGTACCCACCTGGGGGAGGAACACGGGGAGAACACGGTCCTGAGCTGTTCCCTGAGGGAAGCAGCTCCATCCAGGACACGGAGTCAATCGAGGTATTTGGAGTGTGGGAGTTTGGGCTCAGTAAGGGAGTGCTCAGTTTTGGAAGGAGGGTGAATTTCAGGTGTTGCTCCCTCAGGCATGCCTGTGGAGTCTCTGGAGCCACTGGAAATAATACCCAAAGTCTGGCCCTGGAAGAACTATCATGGACACTCCCCTGCAAGGCCTGGTGAGTAATCCTACGTGATGCCCAAATTATCCTGGTTTCTTCTTTCCCTGTTAATCCACTGGTTGTGGTACTGTGGTGACCGCCTCGTCCTCCCTCTATAGGTCACTGACCTCACCTGTCCCTTGCACCACCCCCGTGCCCCAAGGTCACTGGATGCCCAAAACCATACTTAAGGCAGGGCCAGGCACCTTAGTCCTCTTTGGACCTGGACTCCCTTCAGCATCTTGAAAATAAACCTTGCTGGAATTTATCTGGGCAAAGAGCCTTCTGCCTGTCCTTGCTGCGCTAGCCTGTGGCTGTGCTTGGGTGAGTTGATTGCCTTGCCTGCTTCCCCCAAGCCTTTCCACTGGAGAGGCTGACTGGGGCCTGGGTAAAGGCTTTACTCTAGACATCCACTACTACACACTCCCTTTTATACAATGTAATTCCCAACGACCACTTTTGGGTCTTAGGGAGAGTCATGTGGAAGGGAAAGGAACTGCTGTAAAGATAAGGAAAAGAACTGGTATCTCACCATGAAGAAAAAAATACCCAGTAATGACAGCTTTAGAAGTCAAGCCCTAAAGGAAGATATCTGACTCTCAGGGCAAGGCTGGAAGAGGATCAGTTGTTCAGTGGCCCAGAAAGCCACCAAAAATCTGTTTGTGCTTCAGTGCAGTCCAGAACTAATGAGCAGCACCTCAGAGGTGTTCTTTAAGGACAGAGCAAGGCAGAGCCCACTGAATTTCACTGCTGCTGAGTGGTAGCTGCTGCTGTGCTGCCAGCAGGGCCATGCCGCAGTCAGCCTCCCAGGAGACACATGTGACTGTGCTGCCAGCACAGAGCAGCAGAGCCACCCCCAGAGCCACCTACCCACGCTGGAGGACACGGCCCGGTTCATGATGTCAAGGGCTTCATTGAACTTGTCTTTGATGGAGGGATGTGCCAGCACCTGGTCTGAGAACATGGACTTCCAGCCCAGGTACCACTTGGTGATCTCTTCGTAGTTGGGGCTGTTACTGAGCCAGGAGCAGAGCACCTGCAGAGGAAGGGACAGGTCAAAGGCAGCACAGGGATGTTTGTGCAGGAGAGGCCTCTCTGCCACAGAATCCCAGAGTCGTTTAATATGGAAAAGACTCCAAGAGTATTGAGTCCAATGTGTGATCAATCAGCCCCTTATCAATCAGCCCAGAGCACTGAGTGCAACATCCAGGCATACCTTGGACACCTCCAGGGATGGGGACTCCAAACCTACCTGGGCAGCCCCTTCCAGTGCCTGGCCACCCTTTCCTCCTCCTGATGTCCCACCTGAAATCTCTCCTAATTTACCACTTGGTTTATTACTGAGTGTCAGTAAATGGAGGAACTCTTCTAATGACTACTGAGCTGTGAGTGGGAACCAGCCCAGTTCAGCAGCAGGGCAGCAATTTCTGGACAGGAATCACTAAAACACTCCCCAGTTAATCAAACCTCTTTCCTCAGCCCTCAGTGCCTCACCTGCAGCCACTTTGGGAAGAAGTGTTTCTCCAGCAGCCCAACGAGGCTGGAGACAGAAATCATCCCCTCCCAGTCGATCACCCAGTAAAAGGCATCCATGTGCTGCTGGTGAGGGTTGATGATGAGCTCATTCAGACACATTCCTGGGAAAGGAGAGGACAGTTAGAAAAGAGCCTCACTCAGTTTCATCAATGCCCTGACCCCTTTCACTACCAATACACAGAACTTGAGCAGCACCTTTTTGTTATCCTAAGGGATAGTGGGGACCTTTGACTGATCCTGCCACAAAATGGTGCATTTCTACTTCCAGTGATCACAATTTGCTGCCAGAATTGAGATTCTAAAAACCCTTGACTATTTTTTAACCTTTGAGCCACTTTGCATTACAAAACTCATGGTGAAACATTACAACAGACCAAGGAATTCAGGAGTAACAGAGAGACATCTTACAGCCTGGTCCTACCTGACAGCTCTCAGATATTCCTACCAGCTAGAGAGGGGCAATTTATAAAAAATAAGACAGAAAACCTAGTGAATAACCAGAATAATTACTCTTATTTCTCTAATCTTGGATCAGAGGCAAGCTTGGCCTAACCTCACCAACAACAACCTCTGATGTAACACTGGCTCCCACACAAGCAAGAATCTTTCCCTGGCACCAGAGGGAAGGCACCGCCAGCAGATTCCCAAAATCCAGCACTGCCTGTTTTCTCACCGAGTTTAGGCACGATGTTCTTGACCATGAAAGCCTCCCAGGAGCCAGGAGTGAACACATCCTTCCAGGGCTGGAGGATGAGCTTGGCAGAGGAGTCGCTGGGGTGCCACTTCTGCAGGGCGTTGGCCAGCTTGTTGCGGATGGGCGAGTACAGCGGCTCCAGCCGCGCCTGCATCAGCGGCAGCCAGGGGTGGATCCACGAGTGGATGGGCACCGTGTCCGTCAGGGGGTTCCAGCTCTCCACCTTGGGGCACAGCAGGGAAGATTAGCTGAGGCCAGCCACCAGCAGCAAGTTTATTTGAAGCACAAAGAGCTCTGGTGACTCCTCAAACCGTCGGCAGAAGCCGCACACCGGTGTTTGGGAGCTCAAGCTGGAATTCAAGCACGGGTTCAGAGCATGGCTTTGCTCTCCCCAGCCCTCTCCTCTCACCTCCTTCTGCAGCTTGGGGAAGATGAGCTGATCCAGAATGTTTTCCAATATCCACACAGGAACAACGTTCACCCAGCTATCCAAGAAATCCACCATGGATCCACAGTTCCTCGGCTGCCACCGCGCCACGATGTTTCTGACATATGGCATCCAGATCTCCCACATCAGTCTGGGAAGAAACCCCAAATAAATCTAAGTGAAGCTCAAAGCTACAGCCTGGGCCTAAATAAACCAAATGGGAGCTGTTAGTTAAAGCTGCTTCTTTTCTGTAGCTGCAAACTGGATTTTAACAGGCCCAGCAAGGGAATCCTTGGGAAATGCTCCCTTGTGTCTGCTCTTTTCCACCCCTGAGGAAGCAGCACAGGAAGATGCTGCACAAAGTACAAATCATTTGTTCTTTACCTGTGAAAAGCATCTGTTGACAGGTCCTGCCCACCGTGGGATAGCAGCTGATCATTCTCCAGAAGGCTCTTCCACTTGGCTATGATCTCCGTGCCATATGTACAGTCCTGGGAATGACAGGGCACAAATGGTCCTTATCCTTTTCCATTAATTCCAGCTGGGATCTGCACAGAGCAGGCTGATGGTGTGCTGAGCACAGCCAGCCTTCTCTCCTCCTCTCAGGGCTAGCCAGGAGCCTGCAGTCTTAGCTCCAGAACCCCACAATCATTGAAGCTGGAAAAGAACTCCCAGACCATTGGGCCCAACCTGTGACCTCTCCCCACCCTGTCACCAGCCCAGAGCACTGAGTGCCAGGTCCATCATTCTTAAATGACTTTTTAGTAAAGTCCTGCCAGAGGAAAATCCCACCTTACAGTATTAATAAACCTCCAGGGAAAGAAAAGAACTGAACTTTTCCAGATGTACAGAGAGATCCAGACTCTATCCCAGCCTAAATGGCACTGAGAACAGACTGTGCATCTGATACCTGACAGTCCTCTCCTGCTTTTGCTAAAACAGCTAGAGATTTGTTTTTCACCAAATTTTTCATCCCAACACTCATAAAAGGGATTGGTTTTGACCTTACAAACTCCTAAATTTTTACCCAGCGAATGTCTGAGAGTGGGGACAGTACAGGGCTTCATTTTGTCCCTTTTCTTTTTTTCCAGATGGATGAGGAATTTAGAATCCCAGAATCCCAGACAGGTTTGGATTTGAAGGGACCTTAAAGCTCATCTCATTCCACCCTCTGCCATGGGCAGAGCTCCCACTAGATCAGGACACTTGGGACAAGGTAACAAAGATTACTGGGAGCCATCAAGTGAGAGCTGCAGATAACTCAAAACCAACACACACCTTGAGAGGATCCCAGTTCTTGAAGTACTCCTTCATGAGAGGATAAACTATGGCCACTGCCAGGTCCACCCTGTCTGACATCCTGTACTCCTCGTAGTACTTGTCCTGCAGGGTCTCAAAGATCTTTGCACACTCATCCAGGGTCAGAGGGTTCTCACAGCCCGGCTGCATCCTCCTCTCACACTCCTCCACCATGTCCAGCACCTTGCTGAGGTTGCTGATGGCCTTCTCCTCGTGGGACAGCACCTCAGCCATCTTCTGGATCTCGTGGCTCAGGTTGACCACCATGTCCCTCTCGTACTGCAGCTGCCGGTCGCTCTGGATGATCTCCTGCTCCGTGATGTCGATGAGCAGCTGCAGGTTGTGCTCCAGCTCGGGCAGGGCAAAGCCCTGGGGCTTGGAGTCCTTGCCCAGGGGCTGCTGGGGGCTGTCATCTGGGATGTTGTGCTTGTGGCTGATCTGGCTGTAGCTGTAATAAACCTTCTGCTCCCGGCCCGTCATGTCAATCACCTGCCAGCACACAAACAGTGAACTCTCTTACAAAAAACTCTCTCATCTTCAAAAAAGGAGAAAATCCCTGACTGCAAACTGAAATCTGGAAATTTCCAAGGACCTTAATTACTCGAGGAGGCTGCTAATGTACACTGTGTTTGAACAAGGGGATTGCCTCCACAATGACCTTCTCCAGGTACAAGGAGTTAGAACAAACAAGAGACAATCTGGAGTCAGAGTCAGAAGAATCTCCACATCTCATCCCAGTTTCACTGAATGATTCTACAAGCAGTGATCTTGCCATTTGTTATACTATTAGTTATTGCACTTGGAACTTTTATAATTTTATAAAGACATTTTCATTTCAGATTCATAACTTTATTAGTGCACACCAGACAAATCCCTTACTGTCCCTTTGAGGTAGAAGATGGTTCAAACAATCCCAAAAAGGACAAATGCGCTTCCAGAAGTGGGTGAGTGTTGATTGTGACAAAAGTGAAACAATTAAATTTAAATTGCAATTAACCCCCTACACACACTCCCATTTAATCTAATCTGTAACCAGGTGGCACAGAGCTATTTCATGGCTCAGGGATGAGCTCCATGAGGCTGCAGAGGCAGCTCCTAGGACTGGCTTTACTGAGGTTACCAGTGGCTAAAATGTGCTGGTGACACCAAAGGGCCCAAACTGTTCCTCAGGGGTACAGTCTTGCCTTATCAACCTCACCTTGACCTGGGACAGCTCCTTCTGAGGGGCTGCAAGCTGCTTGCTGATCCTGCCCTTGGCCTTCAGCTCTTCCACTGTCTTGTAGCTGTACTTGGGCTTTTTCTTGCCTCCACTCGGGTCCTTCCGCCACTGGCTGAGCTCCTTCTGAAACTCCTGCACAAAAACAGCAGAGTTGTGGTGGCTGCTCTTTGTCACACCCCAAATCTGCCTCTTTTTACAGGAAAATAACCATCAGATCAATGAGGAATTTGTACAGGAAATAACTGGGAAGTGGAAAAGCTCATGCCAAACCAGCTTGGATGCTGTGGGCCAGTCACCCACCCCATGGATTACATGAACAGGATGTTCCTGGTCTTTTTTTTAAATTTAAACAAAAGACAAAGACTATTTACATGGGGGACTCTTCAAAGGAGGGATTCTATCAAAGGTACTGAAATAGAGAGCCAGAAACAACAAAGAACATTACAGTGACAAGAAGGATCTGCCTAAATGAAATCAATGTGCTCTGCATTTGGCATCTTATCTAGAATGAGACCAATCAGTTTTATCTGACACAGAAATGAAGAAGACTGGATTTTGTACACACAGAACAGCAGGGAAATAGCAAGAACCCCAGAAATACCTCCTCAGCTTCCTCTTCTGAGTCCACCACAGGGAAGTCCTGCAAGGACTGCGTGGTCCTCTCGGAGCCGTAAGCGCCCACAGCACCTTTGCCTTTCCTCTGCTTGGCCTCGATGGGATTGATGATTCCTGGCAGGATGGGAATGGGGTCAGGAGGAGCAGTTTGTGTGCTGGGAGAGAGCAGAACAGCCAGGCTTTCCCTAAGAGTTACCAGATCAGCACCAACACCCTCCCTGGCACTGCCTCCAGCACCAGGCTACTTCCAACACCACCTATAAAATCACTTCATCCCAGCACACACCAAACTGCCAAAGCACAGCCTTACTCCCAGCCACATTTCACTGCCTTTTTATTCTGCCATGTAAAACAGCATCTCCTTTTCCATGGGATGACTACTTTGGAATTTACTGCCTTTTTTCTTGCTCTTTTTCTCTTGCAAAATACCCAGAGGAGCAAATGACCACAGGTCAGTTTGAACACCCCTGACTCTCACCACAGGATCACTGGCAGGAGAACAAGAAGGAAGTTTAAGCCACCTGGGGCTGGCAGTTCTTTCAGGAATCCAACCTCTCCTCCAAACCCCCAGTTAATAATAAAGCACCAAACACACTGACAGTACCTTGAGCATTCTTCCCCAGACCCTTTCCAGGGACATATCCCATCTTCTGGAGAAGCTTCTGCCCAATTCCTTTCGTGTGTCTCTCCCAGCTGCCAAAATCCACGAAGGACTTGGAGCCCCCTACGAAGCCTTTCTGGCTGGGCTTGAAATTTCCACCCTGTCAAAAACAAACACACAAAAACCTGCAGCCCTGAGGCTTCAAAAAACCAAAGTGTGCAAAACTCCCCTCAGAAGGTTCTTCCCAGAAGTGATTCCAGCTCACTGGAACCTTGCCTGTGCATCCATGAAGCATCTATGGAGATTCCTGAAATTCCTCAAATGGGAAAGGAGCAAACACTTCCCTTAATGACACATTTGGGTCTCTGGTTTAATTATTTCTCCCTTTTTTAGTGCTCTATTACAGTTTCACTGCCCTCCACCACAGCCTGAGTTTCATAAATATAAAACAAAGAACAGTAAATTTCCTGGAGAACTCACTGTTTTTAACTTCTTGGGCACAAACTCCTTGGGAATCTCCTCCTGCTTCACAGGCTTCTCATCGTCATCCGAGTCCTCGTCGGAAAACTCCTCGGCCGCCCCTTTTCTCAGCCCGGCACTGACAAAGTTCACGGGGGCCGAGTAATCCCTGGAGCTGCGAAACGAGAGGGAATTCTGCTCCAGGACACATTCCTGCAGGAGCCTGGCTGCTGCCGTGCCTTACACCCCCCAAAAATGAGATATTAAAGGCTGTCGGGGTGTTTAACCCTGCTTTTGCCAGGCAATCCCCATCCTCCTCCCCGCACGGCAGGGAGCGAGCACAGGGAAAATCTCTACAGCTGAAGGGGTCCCGGCCCGGGATGGGTTGATCGGGTGGGTGTGCACAGCCGGGAAAGGTCCAGGGAATGGGAGGAAAATGCGGGGAATGGGGGGAAGATGCGGGGAGAAGCCGCAGGGAACGGGGAAGCTCCGCAGCCGGGGCAGCTCCGGGGGTCCCTGAGCGGGCCGGGGGTCCCAGCCCGGCCGTACCGCTTCCCGCCGAAACTGGGCCGCTCCTCGTCCGAGTCGCGCTCGGCCCACACGCCGTAGGTCGCTTCCTCCTTGGTCTG
This sequence comes from Alaudala cheleensis, assembly GCA_013398995.1. Taxonomy (NCBI): domain Eukaryota; kingdom Metazoa; phylum Chordata; class Aves; order Passeriformes; family Alaudidae; genus Alaudala; species Alaudala cheleensis. The sequence goes on from VWYE01005344.1 coordinate 97,031, forward strand.
GCGGTGCCGCTGCCGGTGCGGGTTGAATTCGTTCTGCAGGTCCCAGTCCGACACCTCGAAGCTCTCCATCTCCACGCCATCGTCTCCGTCCGTGCCGTACAGGTGCGACATGGACATCGTGGCACCGCCGGCACCCCCCCGGCCCGCCCAGGGATCCCCGGCCCGCTCAAGAACTCCTGACCCGGGGCACAGCCGGGATCCCAGGCCCGCTCAAGAATTCCCGACCCGGAATTCCCCCGATCCGCTCAGGGATCCCAAGAACGGCCCCGGCCGTGCCGCCAAGCCGGAAGCGCCCCATTCACTTCCGGTCCGCTTCCGGTCCCGCGCAAGCCCCGCCCCCACAGTCGCCAGGAGCGGAGCGGCCGCGGCGGCAGCGCCGCCTTGTGGCCCGGCGGGGTAGAGGGGGCGGAGCCCGCGCGATTAATAATTAAAATATTAAATATCAAATCAACACTTTAATGGTGTTCGACACCGGGGGTAGAGGGGGGGCATATATTAACTCTGCAATAGCCTCTGCAGGGTCGGGGAGGGGATGGGAAGGGAGGGGAGGGCACACGCACCACAAAGGCTCTGCAGGGCCAGGGGGGCTGTTCCTGACCCTGGGAATTGGGAACAGCCGGAACCAGGGCGGCTCTTCCCGATCCCAGGGAGACGGAACAGCAGGGATGGGAAGGCTGTTCCCCACACACCGGGAACGGGGAACAGATCACAGAGACACGAACGCGATGTACGGAGTCCTCCAGACACGGCACGGGGAATCTCCTCCCGCCCCCCTTTTCCCTCCCACACCCCGAGTCCGGATTTCCACAGCTGCGTTCCCCACGGAGCGCTGGGAGAGGCCGGGCACGTTCCCGCCGTGGAGCACGTTTGGCCTTTGCAAATAAATGCAAATACATTCCTGGAGCGCAGTCATTTGGCAACAGTAGGAGCAAGCAATATGCTTGGAGAACCGATTTCCACGGGCCCACTGCACCCTCTTCCTTCTCGGGCGACAATAGGCCATTGGCAGCGTTCTGGAAGAGACAAAACACAGAAACTCAGGGGCAGGATCCCCTCAGGAACAGGATCCCCTCAGGAATAGGATTCCTTAATGAGCAGGATCCCCTAAGGAACAGCATCTCCTCAGGGGCTGAAAACCCTCAGGGACAGGATCCCCTCGGGAGCAGGATCCCTTAAGGAGCAGGAACCCCTCAGGGGCAGGATCCCCTCAGGAATGGGATTCTTAAGGAGCAGGATCCCCTCAGGGCAGGATCCCCTTGGGAGCAGGATCCCCTAAGGAACAGCATCTCCTCAGGGGCCGAAAAACCTCAGGGGCAGGATTCTCTCAGGAGCAGGATCCCCTCAGGGGCAGGATCCCCTCAGGGACGGGATCCCCTCAGGAATAGGATTCCTTAAGGAGCAGGATCCGCTCCGGGCAGGATCCCCTTGGGAGCAGGATCCCCTGAGGAACAGCATCTCCTCAGGGGCTCAAAACCCTCAGGGGCAGGATCCTCTCAGGAGCAGGATCCCCGCAGGGGCAGGATCCTCTTGGGAGCAGGAACCCCTCAGGGACAGGATCTCCTCAGAAACAGGATCCCCTTGGGAGCAGGATCCCTTGAGAACAGGATCCCTTAAGGAGCAGAATCCCCTCAGACTAGCACAGCAATGCCTGACTGAGGGTTTAAAGCCCCTGTGACACAAAAAATGGCCAGAAAGGAACCAATTCCCAGCCCAGGACAGGGGACACACAATTCCTGATCTTTCCTCAGTGCTCCTGATCTTTTTCTAGCCCAACCATCTGCTTGGACACAGAAACTTGCTCTTACAGGATTAGTCTTAGCACTAAGAATGGTATTTTATGCTTTAGCATGGAGGAGGAACATCCAACACATCAACAGTTGTCTCTGGAGCAGAAGCCCAAGGCAGCAGCTTTGTTTTCCATCATGTTTTCCTTTGTTTTCTATCCCCTTCCTCAGGTCCATGGCACGTCCTTGGGAGGCAGCTGGGGAGCAGCTCAGCTCATCCACACATTCCATGTGCCCCAGCTGCCTGCGGGGACGGGCTGCAATAACCCTCCCAAGCGTCTGAGTTTCATTTTGCAGCTTTAATCCCGTTCCCAGAGCTCAGGAAAAAGAATTCCTCACAAATGGTCCCACACAGCAGCATTGTGTGGTAAGATCTGAGGCGACTGTGAAGGATCCCTGGCACCACGAGTGTGCCTGGAACCCCACAGAAATCACACAAACCAAGTGTCAGGCCTGGAGCAACGCAGGCGGATTTGCCCAAATCCCAAAAACTAAGCGAACAGGGTCTTACCTGGAAATCATTAATTTTCTTAGTGAGAAGATGACGTGTTCTGAGTCACCTGGAAGAGCCCCAAAAGAGAAGGGTCAGCTCTGAGCCAGCATTCCCCAGGGAAGGGAGCAGGGTCCAGGCACCCCAGTGTGTCCCAAACCCTCAGGGTACGCCCGGCTCTTACCTGCAGGTGACCTTTGAGATTGGCCGGTGTTTTATAATCCCCCTTTAAAACCTGTGGGAAAGAGAACCTGGAGTGACCCCCTGGGGCAGTGCAAACACCTCTGGGTCACTGCTGTCAGCCATTGCCAGCTTTCCCAGGGAAATGGCTGCACCTTGAGTGCTCTGTCCTGCTCTGGGTCACTCTCTCTAAGACAGACAAGGGGCTGGAGCATGTCCAGGGAAAGGAACAGAGCTGGGGAAGGGGCTGGAGCACCAGGAGTGGCTGAGGGAGCTGGGAAAGGGGCTCAGCCTGGAGAAAAAGAGGCTCAGGGGGGACCTTGTGGCTCTGTACAACTCCCTGACCGGAGGGGACAGCCAGGGGGGTCGGGCTCTGCTCCCATGGAACAGGGACAAGAGGAGAGCAAACTGCATCACACTGTGCCAGGGGAGGGTCAGGTTGGACATCAGGAGGAATTTCCTCACGGAAAGGGGTGGTCAGGCCTTGGAAGCCCCCCTCCCTGGAGGAGAATGTGTTCGATGTGGCACTCAGTGCTCTTGGCTGGTAACAAGGTGGGGACTCGATGGTTCTGGGAAGCCTTTTCCAACTGTGATGATCCCAGAATTCAGTGATTCTGTGTTTTCCCTGTGTGAGTCTGTTTCCCCCCTGCTCTATCCCCACCCCGGTTCAGGAACTCCCCTTGCTCTGGAGGGCTCAGTGAGCCCCTGGCCCGTGCCCCCCGTGGCAGTGGCACTCACTCTGTGCGTGTTGTTGACCACCAGGGGGTCGGGGTGGCCGTAGTTGGGAGGGTTGGCGTAGGGGTCGTAGCCCAGCCTGGCCAGCATGGGGGCGATGTGGGCCATGTCCTGCAGCACATCCCCCGGGATGTGCCCGATCCATTTGGATAACGCCTCCATGTTCACCGGCTTGATCACCTGGTCTGTTGACCTTTCTATCCTGGGGAAAAGAAAGGGGGGAAAAAAACGAGGCACAATGGGTTGGATTTCGCACACGTGCCGGGCTCACGCACAACTCGCTGCCACCTCCACAGAGAATCACAGGATGGGACCTTAAATCCCATCCCAATCCCAACCTCCCACTATCCCAGGTTGCTCCCAGTCCTGTCCCACCTGGCTTTGGGCACTTCCTTGGATGGGGTAGCCACAGCTTCTGTCCCTCACAGCCCTGCTCTGGGGAAGCAGACCCTGGCAGGGGGTTTCACAGCCCCAGAGGCTGGGTTCTCCTGCTTAGAATCACGGAATCATTAGGTTTGGAAAAGCCCTCTAAGACCAGTGAATCCAACCATTCCCCTAGCACTGCTAAGGCCACCATGTCCCCAGCTGCCATATGCACACAGCTTTTAAATTCCTTCAGGGATGGTGACTCTACCACTGTTCTGTTCCAGTGCTTAACTATCCTTTCAGGGAAGGAATTTTCCTTTTTATCCGACCTAAACCTCCTCTGGCACAACTTGAGGCTGCTTCCTCTTTTCCATCCTGCCTGGGACAGGGGGTTTCACCAGGACACCTCTGCTTATCAGAGGAAAACAACTAAGATGTGGGGGCTGTAGCACAGATACACCCAGTGACCCCTATGAATATGCAAAACCTGATCTAAGCAACCTGGACCAATTAACTCTGAGCAAACAGGGAAGCAGAGCCAGCTGCATTCCCAGGGCATCCCGGAAAACTGGAGCAGCTGCTCATCCCCTGTGACTCCTGTGCCCCCAACACTGGGGCACCAGCAACTGATATGGAGACTTGGATAATTCCCTTACGCAGCTGATTAAATTTTTCTAAGCCTGACTTAAGCTTCCATTTAGAAAAGAAACACCACTAAAAAAGGAAAAGAAAGTGGGAGAAGGTAAACGCTCCCCACACACATGGAGAGGCCAGGAGGGAGTGCTGGGTGTGCCTCCACTGAGCAGGTATTGCTTTTATTCTGCAATACCAGCCCCAGACCTGGCAAGAACTGCAGCTCATCATCATTAGCTGCACAACTAATCACACCGAGGAGGCATCTGAGGACGGGTGGAGAAAGAGGCATTAAAAGAGCTCACGTTCCAGAGCAAGCAGCTCTTTACAAATTAGAGACTGAAATAATTTCTGCAGTGTCAAGAGAGATTAAACAGTCACCTGCTCCTGAAATCCTTGCTTGACAAGCTGTTCTGTGGAGTACAACAGATTGGGAGCATTAAAGCCACCTCTCACTCAAAAATACAAACCCCCTACAGTGCAATGTGCTTTCACTCCTCCCCCAAAATCACACACAAAAACCCCAGCAGCCACAGCTTTAGCCTGCTTTGTGTGACGAAAACACTCCTCGAAAAGCCGAGGAAGCAGCCGAGACTCACTTGGAGAGGGACACCCCGCCGGGCTTCCCGATCAGCTCCTCGTGGTGCAGCACCGTGTCGCTCCAGGAGATGTCCAGGAACCTCATGATGTTGTGCATGGACTGCTCGGGGTGCAGCACCAGCTGCTCGTAGTAGACGGGCAGGCAGCGGGCGCGGCCGATCTCCAGGCACTGGGAATACATCACCTCGATGGCCTTGTTCCACTTGGTCAGGCAGTCCCGGTAGCTGTTCAGGTCGAAGCCGGCGATGGTCACCTTGCGCGTGATCATCGAGTGCACCGAGGCGCGCCCGTCCCGCACCATCAGCAGGAACTTGGAGTTGGGGAACAGCCGCGACAGGTACACGGAGGACTTGAGCGTGAAGGGGTCCTTGTTGCACAGGTACCTGGCGGGCTCGCCGTGCTTGGCGATCACCTCCAGGATGAAGGCCTGCATGGCCGCGTCCAGCACCGCGTCCGTCACGCCCGCCTCGTCCAGGCGCATCTTCTCGCGGCCGGACTTGGACCAGGCCTGGCGCATGGCCAGCACGCGGGGGATGATGCGCGTCTCCTCCCCGCAGCGCACCTCGGGGTGCGCGTCCAGCATGGCCCGCATCAGCGTGGTGCCGCTGCGGGGCACGCCGCCGATGAAGATGAGGGGCATGTCCTTGCTGTAGCGGTACTCCACGTGGTTGGCGTCCACCATCACCAGCTCCTCGCTCTCGGGCCTCATCAGCCTGTGCCTCCTCTCGCTCAGGACCTGCTGGCACTCCAGGACCTGCTGCCCGAGGTGCAGGGTCACCATCAGCGCCGCCACCGAGCCCACCAGCAGCAGCACCCTGCGCGTGGTGACCCGCATCCTGCTTCTCCTGGGCACAGGCTTGGGGGGCTTCAGCTCTCTGCTAGCGAGTGTCCAACCCCACGGGCATCTGCAAGGGAAAAACAGCACAGTCAGAGCAGCGGGGCCGGCCCTGCTCCCCATGGGATGCTGACACCATCCCTGGATTTCATCACCTCCTTCGCTTATCAGCACCTCCCAGGCTTGGTGCCTTACACCCAGCAGGTAATTAGAGTCTGCCTCAGTGCACACCCAAAGAGAGAATTTCTGCGCTGTTTGTGCTCCCAGAAACACAGGTTTACAGCTGGAGCAAAGCTCCAGGAACGTTTTGGAGAGGAGGGGCCCTGTATACTCAGGAACTCCTTCAAACAAATTCTTTACAGTGAGCCTGCTTAGTCCCAGCTGAAGCCCAGACCCTCAGTGAGGTTATTCCTCCCAAACCCAAGTCCAGCACTGCTCACCTCTCAGCCACCTGCATCCTCCCTACGTTTTGTTTAGTTTAACCCTGCGGTCACAGGGGAGGGGGAAGCTGAACTAAGAGAAAAACAAAAGCCTCTCATGCCAGCCTTAAGAGTCTGAGTCAGGAGAAACCGTTAGAATGAAACACTGAGAAATTCAACCATCTGAGAGTGAACAGCCACATGCCAGCGTTCACCGCCCTGCCCTGCCTCGGGAACTGACCTGACGGAGAAATCCGTGAAACTTCATCTGGCACCGAGACTTTTTGGGGCTTTCCACGGCTCGGCAGGACATCCAGCAGGAAGGCTGCAGCCTCTGTGAGTGCCCAGCTCAGCTGCGTGCCCGGAGGAACTCCCGGGAATGCTGGCACCGTTTCCCGCCCCCTCCCCCCCGGCCGCCCCAGTTTCGAGTGCGGGTTTTGCAATCCTCCCCTGGGCTCACCCCGGGATTTCCAGTTCTTTGTGATTATGAGGCTGGGGCAGGAGCTGAATGGAGTGGAAAGAACGGGCCGTCCATGGATTCTGTTTTGCTGACAGGCCAAAGAGCTGCTCCAGAAAAGCGTTTTCTCCCCTCCACGAAGGAACACATTGTGCAGCAGCCCATGCGGAGCAGGGAGCAGGCAGGAGAGAGCCTGGAGCTGGGCAGCTTCCCTGCTCCTGCCCTTCCTGCCAGGCATTCAGGAACTTGCTCTGCTCCCCTATTCCAGTTCCTGACATCCCTCTCCACCATCCTGGACTGCTGCCATCTGCCCATCAGCTTTAATCCACTCGTGCCCAGGCAGCGCCTCTCTGCCAGCCTAGGGATGCCCTTCCCCAACCCAGCAGCACAGCAACATCACCACCAGAAGTATTTGTGTGGCTCTTTACTCCCTGGTCCACCCTGACCAGCTGCATGGTAACATACCAGAGCTAAACAGCCTCAACTGCATCCCCAGGTATGAGATAAAGTGGGTGGATTTGTTGGGATGTGGATCAGAGGGACACTCAACAGCTCTGGCATTTTCTCGGCACCAAGCAGAGTCAGAGCCATTAACAAGACAAGTGCTGCTCCTTCCTGCTCTCTTCATCTGTTTCAGTCATGTAAATACATTCAAATGTTCACCCCCAAAATAATTGCAAATGCCACAAGACCCATTTCAAAGGATGGCAGAGGAGCAGGGAGGATTTAGGGCCAACTGGAATAATTAAGGCAATGCAGACCAAGACAGGCTAATTAGCAGCAAAGGCTGCATCGTGAAAGGAGGCTGGAGCACAGAAGTGCTCTGTTCTCCAGGAGAACCAGCTGACAGGGAGCAGTTCCCACCGAGATGCTCCAGCAGCTCCGGCTGAGCTGCGGAGGGAACAAAGGGACTCTCATATTGTGTGTGATGGGAGGGCAGCTGGGGCTGCCAGCTGTGCCAGGGGAGGTTCAGGTCGGACATCAGGAGAAATTTCCTCATGGAAAGAGTGGTCAGGCCTTGGAAGGGGCTGCACAGGGAGATTTGGAGTCCTCATTCCTGGAGGTGTCCATGGAATGCCTGGATGTGGCACTCTAAGCTGTGACAAGGTGGGGACTGGGCACAGGATGGATTCAAGGGCTTTTCCAACCTGAAAGATCCTGGGATTCTGTGAGTCCCTGGGGGTTCTGTGAGCAGGCAGGGACACAGCCCCCACCCAACGCCACCAGTGTGGGGAAGCTCCCACTTTGTGTGGGGAGTGGGAAAGGCAGGTGCCCACAGGAGCTCGGCTTCTCCCCACTGCTGAGCTCTGGAGCTTGGCTCTGCCCCTGCACGGCAGCCCCTGGCCCCGGGAGGGCTGGAATGGGACAAAGCTCTCCATTGGGATCAGCCTGGGATCACCCCAATGTGCTGGGAGGGCTGAACAACATCCAGAGCGTGCCTGGCCGCGGGCCGGGGGCAACCGCAAACGGCCCGGCGGGTTCCCAGCTCTTTTGTGCAATCCTCCACTGAGAATTCCCTAAAATTTATGGGTCTCATTAGTCTGTGAGGGAAGAAGGATGGGTCATTTCCTCCCCAGCAGACACTGTGCTGGAATCATGGTGTAATTAGGCGCAGGGCTGTCTGAGCAGAGACAGCCCTTGCAGAGACAACACCCTTTCAGATGCCCAAGCTGGCTCTGAGAGCTTCCCACTCCAGCAGGAATCAGGGAGCTCTCAAAGGCTACTCTGGCACATGGTGGCAGGGAATGGTGACATGGAGCAGAAATCTAAGTGCCAGTAGCAATCTAGAGCTGAAGCCTCTGAGTGCAGCTTGGACACAGCAGGACAGGGATGTAACCCAGGGCCAGGGGCTCTGTCCCTGGCCAGCATTAGGGCAAGGCTGGCACCCAGAGCGTGGGGAAGGACAGGGAAGTGACAGCAGAGTGACAAGAGGTCCTACAGGCAGCAAGTCATCCCTTATTCCCACGCTGATGGGACTTGAGCATGAACAAAGCTGACACTGTGCCCTGCCAGCTTGTGAAAGCAACACAGGATCAACAGGGCACCAGTGGTGGTGTGGACAGATGTGCAACATCACCAGACAGATGTGTGGCAGCCACCCAGCATCCCAGGGGAACCACACATCCATGTTTGCTCTTACCTTTCCCCTGTACAGTCATTGTGCTGCTAGTTGAGCTTCATGCTGAGCCCGTGGCCACCAAAACACCTGGTGGGGGAAGAGAAGCCAAAGTTGATTTGTTTATTTAGCACACACATCTGCTCTCCTCCTCAGCACCTTCCCCTCCTGCCCACAGCCTCCTCTGAGCCCCAGGGAAGGGTGTTCCTGGCAGGGCTGGTGGTCTCAGCTCATGGTCAGGACCTGGCACACCCGCCCTGGGACACCAGCACTGCTCACAGAGCACAGCCAAGCCAGGACACACAGAGGGAAAGCAGCAGGGCAGCTGCTGTTTGAGGAAATGCAGCCTCCTGGAAGGGAGAGGCCTCAGGGGGACCCGAGCAGCCGGGATGTTCAAAGCCCAGGGGATGACAATCCCACTGGGCACAATTCCAGCACACACCGACCAGCACAACAGCTTTGATCAGAGGAAGCAGCTCCAGACTCGCCTGCTGCAAATGCTGAAATCAGGCACCAGTCAGACTATGACCAGAGCCCCCAGATCAGTGACAGTGAAAGGAGACAGAGCCCAGAGGACCTGCAGGCCTGGCAGGACCTCCTGGCTCCAGCCCAAGGAACAAAACTCTCTCCAGCCTCACCACCTGCCAAACACCAGCCACTTACAGCATGGAAATCCCTCCACTGGGAACCAAACCCCTGGACACTGGGTTTCCCACAAGGACACAGCACCTGCACCCACAAGGACTGCTCCATGCCAGGGAGCCCAGCAGCCTTGGCCAAAGCTGTCCTGCAAACACATCCTGGGGACAGTCTGGGACACGGAGCTGCAGCAGAGCACCCCAAGGGGCCAGGTCCCAGCAGGATCACGGGATGTCACTCTGCTCCCAGGATCACGACATGGGACCATCATGGGGTCACCGCTGCTGGGACATTCCCAGTCAGCTGCCCCTGGCTGAACAGCAGGATGTTCCTGAGAACAATTCCAGTCATCACACTAATGGCTATTCCAGCCACTCCAGTCTCCTCTCCTGCCATCGAGTGTCACCAGCCCCTCTGCCTCAGCACTGAGGAGAAACCAGAGGGAAACTCCACCCAGCATGAACTCTGCAAGGGCTTATCCGCAGTGCAGGCGCTTCCCTGCGAGGCTTCCTGCTCAGCCTGGCCTCCATGGACTGCAGGATTCCAGCTCCTGACCAGGCTGCAGCTCCACAGGGCAGCAGCTGCATCCCTGGGTCAGCCACAAGGGCTGAGGTGCAGGCACAGGGGTGGTTTAACAGCCCAGCAGACTCACCCCGCTCCGGAAACGGCTCCAGCACAGACACACGGACAGATACACGGACACGCACTTCTCTGTGACTTCCTTCCTGATGCTGCGCAGGGCGTCACCACCAGCTGGGCTCCAACAACAGCTCCGACCAAAACCCCGACCAAAACCCCTGAGTGAAACCCCTGACCTTAGCACCTGCACTGGGAACGGGTAAAAACCACCCCCAGAGCAGCCCCTGTGCCAGCACAGCACCCTCAGCAGTGAGGAAACACCATTTGTTGAAGTGTTACAAACAGCCACAAAACCCGTTTCTACGAAAAGCCCCATAGGATCAAAAGCTGCATTTTTCTTCAAACCATTCCCAGAAATGACTGTCACAAAGTGCAGCCTCCCCAAAAGACGTAGGTGTGGCCTGGAAAATTTGAGCTCAATTTGTTGGTGCTTAATAAAAGGGTGAGTATCTGCAGGCACCCTTGTGGTGGAACAGCAGCAGAAACTGTGGTCAGCAAGAAAAGCCCCAACACATCCAACTCACATCTTTACAAATCAGCAATATTTAATTACTGAATTGATAGTCTCCAGTTCATTTACAGAAATAAACACAGCTTGCCTGAGGGCTGCTGCTTCATCCCAACCTGAGCTCAGTCCAAGGCTGGCACTGCTGATGGCAGCTCTGCTCCTCCTGGATGCTCCTGAGAGCAACTTGTACGGCACATTTCCAAACATTCCCCAAGTCTCTCTCTTAGCAGGACTGGAATGCAGCGAGCATGGAGCATGGGGCCAGCCCCAATCTCCAGCAGGAGCCCGCAGAGGCACCACGGGGGTGGCTGTGGTCACCGAGTGCAGCGTCAGCGCTGTTGCACAACCCCCAGCTCCTGCTCCTCCACCCCAGCACTGCACAGACCGGGATCAATCCCACGGGAGAGCAGGAACAGGGTCCAACCCACCCACCCCAGTGGAGGGACAGGGGCTCTGCACATACCTCTGCTGCAGGCGAGCCATGGCCCTGAGCCTCGGAGAGAAGATATGAAAATGAAGCTGCTGCACTCAAAAATAAAACGAAGCCGCTGTCAGCCACCATGTGGCGAGAGCGGCACCACTGAGAGCAGGACGGGTCTGGTGACTAAAACTGAAGCTGCACTGCAGGTCATGAACCTAGGGCATCCATTGGAACAGAGGCCAATTCCAGTGAAAGTACAACCAATCCCAGCAAAAACACCTGTGGTCTGGAGCACTCTGGAGCTCTGTGTCCCTTGGAAAATCCCCAAACAGCACTGACAGCCCTGTGGTTTACACTTGCACCGCCGCCATCATCCCAGGGAAAACCAACAGTCAGAAGAGTTGAGGGATGAGTGTTCAAGCAGCCACCTCAGCACCCAAACCACACAGAGGCTGCTGCAGCTGCATCTTAGCACCCAACAGGCTCAGGGGGAAAAGGGGAATTTACTCTCACTGCTGAGGACCTAAAAAATAAACCAGCAGAACCTGCTGCCCCGAGGATTCAGATAGTGTGTGCCAGATACAAACACTTTCTGGCTCAGAAAAGCAAGGTGAGAGCCCTGAGCCACCCATTCCAGCCAAGCATCCCTGCCCTGCATCCCAGAGAGCCCAGCCAGGGATAGGGGCACTGTGTGCCAGCCAGCTGCAGCAGGCTCTAAATCACATCAGCAGAGAATCCACAGACACTTCACAGCACAGACAGACTGCTGGTTTATCGCCCCAAGGCCGTTACGATTAGCAAAACATTTTATTATCCTGCTCAATGGAACAGTGTTCCTCAAACAATAAAAAACCCACCAGTTTACAGTAAGTCCCCTCCGCCCATCCCTCATTCCAAGCACGGCGACTGCACTTTATCTTCCGGAGATGGAAACCTCAGCATTCACCCTGCCAAGCTCACAGGGACACGGCCTTCAGCTCAGAGGGGCAGATTAATTGTGGAAAAAGGGGAAAGCTGCTGGCAGGACACAGGGATGGAGGCACCCAGCCACTCCCCAGCACCTGGCACCACACCACAGCAAGGCTCCAGCAGGTCAGACACACTTGTGGTGAAATGGGACTTCAGAGGGAGCTCCTGACTTTTAATTAACCCACAGAGCTTCACCCTTCCTTAATTAATCTGCAGCTGCTGCCTCAGGGGGACAAAGGCAAAGCCAGCACAGGTGCCACTGACAGTGACACTCCCATGTTGGCTCCCCTTGTGCCCTCTCACCCCTCCTGCTGGAGGATGGGGTCTGGGAAAGCACTGAGCTCTCCCCCAGCTCCTCCTGCCCAGGGAAGCTGTGGCTGCCTCACCCCTGGAAGTGTCCATGGCCAGGCTGGGTGGAGGTCTGAGCAACCTGGTCTAGTGGAAGGTGTCCCTGCCCATGGAAGGAGAGTGGAACTAGAAGATCTTTAAGATCCCTTCCAACCCAAACCATTCCATGATCCTGTGACAAAGCTATGACTACTCTCCATACCTCTGAGCAAGTCTCTCCACCTCTCACCCCTCATCCAGGGGATGTCCTGGGGATCCTCATGGGAGAGGGGCACCGGGCAAGGGGAGCCAGGGGTTGCAGCCCCCCTGTTCACTCACCATGCCTGATGCAAACACAGCTCTTCCCTCACAAAACTGCACAAACACTCCCTGCAGGAATGTGGGTGGTCAGAGCCTGCCATACAAGAGGGAGAAAGAGAAGTCAGAGGAGCTGCTAGAAAAAACACTAAGTATCTTCAAAAAATATTTTCCCAATCCACACGCCAAACCCTAAGTCCCAACAAGCTCCATTCTTGCACGCACAAAGATCAGGATCTGCAAATAAAAAGTTGTTTCTGCAAGACAAACCCCAAAACCTCAAATTTGCTTAAGAAACAAAATCAAAGTGTTTTATTTCCCCATGCAGCAGCAGCAGCAGCCCTGGAGGCACTGCCTGAGGGCAGGGCAGGGCAGCAAGGACCGAGGTGCCACTGCTCACTCTGCAGGCAGGGAAGGGAAAGGGGACACCGCTGCACCTCCCCATCTTCCCCAGCTCTTCTGCTCGTTCTTATCCTGTTTCCTGCAGCTCCCTCAGGAACACAGTTCTGAGCACAGACCAGCCCCGGGATCGCCAGCAATGCCCAGCCATGCTCGGCACAACGGATGCCACAACAGCAAGCATTTGGCGTCCCCACAAAGCCAGAAACTTTGGGAAGCACCAGCACCCGCTTCAACAACGCGTGAGTTTGCATCCTCCCACTCCCAGCCCCAATGCAATGAGCATCCCCCCAAGCCCTGGCAGGGGAGAAGCCCTTGTGAAACCACCGATGGAAGAAACGGAACCGGGTCCTTCCGAGCCTGCGCCGCTGCCGCCTTGTCAGCCAAACCACCCTGCACGGCACGTCCGAGCGCCTTCCTGTCTGCACAGCCCAGCTGGGAGCCCTGCTCCTCCTCTGCTGCCACTCGCCTCTGCAAACGCTGGGCCACCGAGGCCTGTGCCCGTGCCCTGAGTGCCACCCGGCCGGGCTGGCCCGCATCCAGCTGTGAGCACAGCTGCCCTGGCACCCCTCCTTGCAGCTCAGCCACTGCCAGCAAAGCCACTCACACCGCAGGATCCCTCCCCAGCACCGAGCAGGAAAAGCTTCCCCTGCCCCAGCACGGCAGCCTGCAGCTGCAGAGCCAACGTGCCCGCGGCCGTTCCTCCGTGGAGAAGCACCTGGATGCTTCAGCCCTTTCAGAGCCCCCGGTCTGGGGTCACTGCCTGGGAATGTGCGGTGGGAAGCAGCCGCTTGCTTCACTTCCGAACGTTGAGCAACCCCCGCTGCTGCTGCTCTTGTTTGCTGTCCCTGGGAGGGGACAAGGGGCTCCTGCGCCACCCTCCTGCCTTGCACCCACACCGTGAGGCACCACAGCACTGGGGACAAAAACGGGGAAAACAAGGGCATTGTTCGCCTTGAGAGACAAAATCTTTGAGAGAATTCCTGCAGGAATTCTGGAGGCAGACAGGGCAGTAAAGGCTTGGAAAACGGAGCAAACCAAAGCAGGCAGCCAACACCAGGGCAAGCTTCTCCCGGGTTCTGTGTGCCTGTGGAATCTGGAAGGAAATGTGCTCGTCTGAGGCATGAGGCTGCGGCTCCTCAAGGCATCACAAATCCATCACAAGGCACATCTGTACGGTGCCAAATAAAACCACCTGCTGGGGGTTTGTTTTCTCTCTCCGAAAATCTTCTTGACAGTCCCCGCGTTTCAACAGCGCTCCTGCCATCCCACACATCCCCGAAGGCTCAGCGTACCCGTAGTGCAAACTGCCTTTGGAAAAAAATCTCCTTAAAATAGCGACAGGAATTACTAATACTGTTTGTAAAACCTACAGGCAGAGGATGGCAGTGGCACGAGCCTGGCCGTGCTGGTGAGCCCACCAGTGTCCTGCAGAGACCCCAGGCCCCAGCCTGCCCCATCCCCCCGCAGTGAAGCCCCCCAATGCCAGCTGCTGTGGGCGATGCTGGGGAGGACCTGCACAGTGCCCAGTTCAGCTGCTGTCTCCCAAATTCCAGGCTGCCTCTCTCGTGTGGCTCTGCACAGACCCTGGGCTCCCTTCGGGCTCTGCAGCACAGCTGCTCCTGCGGCGCCACATGCAGCAGCCTCGGGCCACCAGCTGCCACCGGCACGCGATGGCAAACCCCCGCTCGCAGGCGCCTGCGCTGGCACTTGACAGCTCCCCACGAGCACCCTAAAGCATTCCCACAAAACACACGGCGAATCTGGAAACCTGTTAGCACCAGTCATTGGGATGTCCCCACTCACCAGTGCAGGAGGGAGCAGCAGGGCTCTGCCGATGGGGAGGGGGGGTTTGCCTCCCGAAACCGAGCCCAAGCAGCTGGCGGGGCCTGGCAGAGGGAGGCGTCTGAAGGGGTTTCAAGCTGTGAGATGATTTTTGGACGGAGCCAGAGCATGCAAACAAACACAGCGAGGGACAGAGCAAAGGCCTCTGTGATGCAAACCATCCCCTGCCTGCAGAGGAGGGCAGCCCAGCTCACGCTGCCGGCCCCGGTGCCAGCAACTCCAGCCACGAGTCCAAAGGAACTTGAGCTGGACAAAGCCTGCCACGCACAGCTGAGTAGCTGGGGAGTGCCAGTGCTTTGGGCTGCAAGGTGCCAATGCAGCTGCTCAGAAGCGCATGTGAATCCCCTGGCAAGGGGGAACCCACATCCCACAGCCACCCCGACCTCGGCGCTGCCAACACCTCTTCAGCCTCAGCAGAGGCTGATGCTGCCTGACACCTGCAGGCACAGCCTCTCACTAGTCACCCACCTGCCCAGGCCACCACGGTCATCCCGGTATAGGAGGGCAGTTCCAACCCTGGCTGAGCTCTGGACGCCTGGACAGATGGACAGCCCTTGGGTGACTCAGTGTGTGGCAGTGCTCAGGTTGTGGGGGCACAGCTTGGTGCTGGGCTGCCAGAGGGGTGCCATGGGAACAGGGAGAAGGGACTGTGTGGTGGCAAAGAGCAGAATGGCAGGACAAAAGGACGAGGAGGACCCTGCGCTGAGCACCTTGTCCCACCTGCACTGTGTTCTGTAGAATGAGCACCCTGTGGCCATCTCAGCACACCCTGCACTGAGCACCCTGCACCACTTGTGAACTCAGCACTGAGCACCCTGCAACCCAGCACCACTTGAGAACTGAGCACTGAACATCCTGCCCTGAACACCCTGCACCCAGCACCACTCGTGAGCCCAGCACTGAGCATCCTGCCCTAAGCACCACTCGTGAGCCCAGCACTGAGCATCCTGCGCTGAACACCCTGCACTGAGCATCCTGTACTGAGCACCCAGCACCGCTCTGAGCACTCCGCACCGCACACCCAGCACCGAGGACCGCTCTGTGTCCCCAGCANTCCGCGCGTGCGCCGCGCGCGCCGGGCACCGGGCGGCACCGGGGGGGGAACCGAGCCCGGCACCGAACCCGGCACCGAGCCCCAGCCCGTGTCACAGCCCGTATCACAGCCGGTGTCCCTGCCCGTGTCACAGCCCGTT
>VWYE01005344.1:115027-125185 GCA_013398995.1 Alaudala cheleensis
TCACGCGCACGAGGGGCCGGGATCCCCCGCCCGCCGCTCCGCGCGTGCGCCGCGCGCGCCGGGCACCGGGCGGCACCGGGGGGGGAACCGAGCCCGGCACCGAACCCGGCACCGAACCCGGCACCGAGCCCCAGCCCGTGTCACAGCCCGTGTCCCTGCCCGTACCCCTGCCCGTGTCACAGCCCGTTGGCCGTGCCGGTACCGGCCGTGGCCGCGCAGCCGTCCCCGCCGGCTGCCACAGGAGCGCCGCCGCACCGCGCGGCCTCGCCGTTATCCCCGGTCCCCGCCCCGCCCCCGGTGCCGCCCGGGCNTAATTAGCGGCGTGGGAGCGCAGGGAAATGCCACCCGAGGTGTGCCCCACCGGGAGGCGGCGGGATGGAAAGGGGGAAATGAGGCCGCGAAGAAGTGCCCGGTGAGGAGGGACAGCATCCGAAGGGGAAAAAAACCCTCCCTGAAAGTGAATTGATCTTTGATTGACTGCAATTTCGGCTGTTAATTAGTGCCCAGATCCCACCGGCAGGACCCAGGACACCCCGCAGCAACCCCGATCCCTCAGGCGTGTACAGAGCCAGGAGCCCGCCCTGATCCCGCCGCTCCCGGGGCACCCTGAGCCCCGCAACTGTGAGGGTCCCCTCGGGGGCTGGTGGGGTCGGGCTGCAGGGCCTCTGCCACCCCCTTCTCCCACACCGAGGGTCTCCTCTGTCCCAGTCCCAGCACGGGGTGTTCCCGCATGACACCAACTCCCTGGCAAAACCACCCCCCTCCACCACATCCCACCCACGTCCAGCGCAAGGCTGTCACACCCCGGGCACGCGGAGCCGCGTTCATGCACCACCGCACCACGAGCGGTTCTAATCTTCTGGTTTTTTTTTAATTTGCCTCACAAGGTAGAGTACATCCAGGGAATGTGCAATGTACAAGGAAAGTGCTGGGCAGGCGAGCGCGAGGGGAGGCGGGGGTGCCCCACGGGGCCCGGGACTCGGTAGCTAGCAGGCGGCACGCTCAGTCGGAGGGCGCGTCGGGGGTGACAAAGGTGCCCTTCTGGTCCCACTGCATGTCCCGGATGCGGCGGATGGACTGGATCTGCGGCTGGAAGGCAGACCACTCGTTCCAGTGTCGGAAGTCTCCGGTCTCAAAGAGGTACTGGTAGCCTCTGTAGCCAGGGTACTGGTACCCGACCCAACTGCAGGGAGAGCAAACACAAGGGCGCCTGAGCGGGGTCGGCCGCTCCAGGCAGCAGCCACACGGCTGGCGTGCGCTCAGGGGACTGGTGGGGCCTCCCTGCACTGGGCACCAACCTCTGGGAGACAGGCCATGCCACCAGAAACCCACACCACCCAAAACAGCCACACCACCAGAAACCCACACCACCCAAAACAGCCACGCCACCAGAAACAGCCACACCACCAGAAACAGCAATGCCACCAAAAGCAGCCACGCAGCACTTTCTGTCTGCCTGAGAGCCCACGGCAGCCAGTAGGGGAGGACAGGGAGCCTGGCGCGAGGCAGCTGCTGCTGCAGCCCAGCTTACGTTCCACTGGGCACCTGCACGCTGCCCACGCGGTCGCAGAAGCCATAAGCCCAGAGGCTGGGCACGTCGTCCTCCTGGATTTCCATCTTGTTGCCCTTGAAGTCAGCAGACTCGTAGAGGGAGATTTTGTGGTCCTCAGCCTCCTGGGGAAAGACAGAGGGAGGCTGCTGGGCACTGCGGTCGAAGCCCTGGGGCTTTGCTGCAGTGAGGCATCAAGCAGCACAGCCAGGCAGACCCCCGGGGCTCTCTGCTCCTGAGCACTCACCATTTTGATGGGACGCATGGACATGAAGCAGTCGCTCCGGTAGCTGCTGGACCAGGTGTCCCAGCGAGGGTACTCGCCCTTCTCCAGGATGAACATCTCCCCACGCATGTTGGCCTGCTCGTAGGCCACCCAGCTGGGGAGAGAGTTGGACAAAGAGCGTGTCAGATGCCACCCAGCAGTTCCACTCCTGCTCAGCCCAGCTTGCAGGACAGTGGAGGGGGTCTCCAAAAAGGCTGTGGCCCCACCATGCTGCTCCCACCTTTCTCCCAGCCCAGACACTGTGGCCGGTGCAGAGCCAGCCACGGGCTCCCAGCTGGAAGCTCACTGGTGTGTGAGTGTCCAGACCTGCAGCGGGCACCAGCACTCACAGTGCTCCTCTTCCTCAGCTGGGGAGCAGCAGGAGCCCTGCACAGCTGGTGACCCTGCAGAGTCAGCTCAGGACTCTGTTGTCCCTCCTGCCTGGGCTGTGCAGTCCTGGCACGCCTGCACGCCTCACTGCTCCAGGGTGAGCCAGCGCTGGCACCTGTCCCATTGCTGGGCATGGGCCTCACTCAGCTGCAATGTCACCTCTTCAGCAGAGCCACGAGGTGCTGCCATGCTGGGAATGTCATGGGTGTGGGGCTTCAGAAGCCCCCGGCACCACAGCAGTCCTGCATTTGCTGTTTGTCCTTTCCCTGCAAAATAATTCTCCCTGCAGATGCCAGCAGGGGTTTTCCTGCTGGCAGGAGATGTGTTCAGGTACTCCAGGCTGCACAGCCTCAAGCTGACTGCTAAAGCTCAGCTTGTTTTGCTTTCATCTTTCTCTAAGCACATTTTTAGGTGAAGAGACCCAAGAAGCTTCTAAAGACCCCAATGACATCCAGGTTCTCTGTCCTCCGTATTTCACCCTTTCTATGTCTAGTGCAGCTTCCCATATCTGAGCTCCTTCCAGGCTGCTCCACCCCCCATTTGCTTCAAGAAGAGTTGGATATTCTGGATTCCTTATAAAAAAGTCAGCAGTGCTGCATGGTGTCATTCCAGGTCACCCTCCAGGTCCCTCAGGGATGCTGTCAGGACAAGCCATGTCCTGTGCATCCCCCCCACAGCATTACCAGCCCCCCTGCATTCCTGGCCACGCCGCTTCCAGCCGGGCACGGCACGGTGGGATGCTCTTTCAAACATGGAGATCATCTGTCTGCTCAGTTATCTGCTTTGGGGATCGTTTTTGTCCCTGCCTGTGTCAACTGTTCCCACGGCTTTGAGACCTGCCCAGCCCCCCTTGTTGCTGCTCAGCTGCCTGGTTGCAGGAATGTTCTTGTCCCTGCCTGTCCCTGCCTGCTCCACCCTGGTCCAAGGATGCCACCTCATTTCACCTTGACTCCTCCAAAATCTGCAGGTCCCTTGTATTCCATGGACAGCTCCAGGTGGCTGAAATGATGGACACCTTTCCTCAGCCCTTGGCTTTGCCTCTGATTCCCTTTGCTTTGCATGTGGCCCTGGCATCCTTCTCATCCATCTTGGCCCTCCCATCCTCCTCGAAGGAGATCCGGGATGCCCACCCTGCTCCTGTGCTGCACTCTGCCCAGGCAGCAGGGAAATGCCCCTGCATGTCACATTGTGTCCCCACCCACCAGGAACACCCCCAGGGACACGGCCCCCTCCATGGCTGGTGTCACTTACGGTCCAGAGGTGACAATGACACTGCGCACCCGGTCGAAGCCACGGTCAGCCAGGTTCAGGCACTCGGCAGTGAACTCCATCTGCCTGCCCTGGAAGTTCTCCTGGTCGAAGACAACGATCTGGGGGTGCAAGGAAAGGGTTGGATGAGGACAGGCATGCTCAGGGAGGGCAGGCTGTGTGACCCTGCATGCCTGAGCCCACTGCCCCATGTGTCCCCCTCGGCTCTCCAAGCCTTCCTGCACCTTCTCAGATGTGGTGCCAGCCCATGCTGAGCTGGGCTTTGTGTATGGGCATGTCCAGCCCAGGCTGAGCACAGGAAGGTTCCCCCCAACAGCTGTTCCTGCTCCAAGATGGCCTCATCCTGCCCCTGGTTTTGCTGCTATTGGTGCCCACACTGGAAGGAGCTTCTCCTCCAGGTGCTCTGTCTGCACTGTGACCTTCTCATCCTGCCACCGGAGCCCTTGCATCACTCGCCCCCCATGCCAGCCCTGCTGCAGTGCCTCGGTGGCATGCTGACCTGGCATCACTGTGGCAATTCAGTGCTGGCCCTGCCACCCCTAGTGTCCCCTCCACCTCCCCACAGGACCCCTGCATGCAAGGAGTGACCACGGGGAGCAGGTGGCAGCAGCCAGCTGGGGTGACACCACAGCCCAGGGGAGAGCACTTCCAAAGCCCGTGGTCCCCAACAAGCTGTCCTGGCTAAGAGACCCTCTGACTGTTCCTCCTGCAGCAGCTGCCCAAATCCTGTGCGTGCTGTCAGAGAATCAGAGCAGGGATGGCATCACCCACACTTGCACACTCCTCCTGCCCCAGAGATGCTGCCCTTGTCCCTCAGTCCAGAGCATGTCCCTGCACATGGGGAGCCACAGGGCTTACCCTGAAGGCTTCTGGGGAGGGCTCCTCGCCCTTGCTGTTTGCGACAGGAGCAGGGTCGAGGGATGGGGTTGGTGCAGGAGCTGCCTTCTCCTTCTCATCCGCAGCCTGGCCGGGAGCAGCGGGTTTCGTGGTCTCAGACATCGCGGTGGTGGGCTCAAGTCTGTGACAGGGCACCAGCAGCAGGTTAGAGGGAGGCATGGAAATGGGTACCCACAACCCACCCCAGGAACGGTAACATCTGGATGGGGACTCTCGATGGGGTGGGTGGGCAGGGCCAGGAGAGGAGCTGCTGGAAGGTTCTCCAGCAGGCACAGGCAGGGGTCTGCCTTCACCGAGGGGATCACAGGAGGTCCTGGAGTCCACACTCTCCATCTGTGATCAGGACAGCTCTGAGCATGGTCCCAGCACTGCGGGGATGCCCAGGGATGGGGCCTGATGCTGTGCCAGGCACTGGGGCCATCCTGCACGGGGTGCATCTGGGAGCACAGGGGGCACCAGGGCAGCGTGTGAGGGGTGGGAAGGGGACAGCCCTGGTGTGCTGAGGCCCTACAGCTGGCACCCTGCTGTGGCCCCGCAGGTGAGTGTCACTCCCCGGGGAGTGGAGGGCGGTGGGATGCTGAGCACAGAGGTGCTCCCGGACCTGACCACCACAGCGGTGGCCACGGCTTAGACCCTGAGTTTCCCTCTCCCCACCTCGGGTCCGGTTGCAGCCCGGTGCCCGGGGACTTTGTCCTCTTACCTGGGCAGCTGCTGCTTCTTGTTGGAGTGAGCGGGCTTGTGTTTCGGGGCGCCGCGAGGCCCCCACTTTATAGCCTGGCAAGGGCAGACCCCCGGGCGGGCGCACAAAGGAACTGCCAGCTCATCAGTGTCTGCGCGGCCGCCCAGTCATCACATCCTGCAAAGCGCTGGGCGAGCTGGAAGCCTCTCCCCGGCCCCGTGCCCAGCCGCTGAACCCAGCACTTTCCTTTGTGCCCCCGGCACAACAGAAGACCTGACCGTGCCACTTTGCAGCGCGCCCGGCACCCGCTGCCCTGCGTGCGGCCGCCCCGGCAGGGCATATATAGCCCTGGCACGGCCCGGCCGCCGCCGGCACCGGCACAGGAACACCTCCCCTGCCCAGCTCCCCGGCCCCGGGCCCGCGGTGACCCCCCGCTCCCCGTGCCGCTGCCACCGCCGGGCCCGGCCCGCGGTGTGCCCGTTCCTCCCCTCCAAACACTGAACCTCTCGCTTTGAACATCACTCCGTGCCCGCAAGCGCCGGCAGCGCTGCCCTGGAGATGCCAGAAAGTGAGTCCTGAGTGTTCTGAAATGCTTCAGGAGTTAGGGGTTTTTTTCCAAACGATGTGTAATCGGAGCTGACACATTCTGAACCACCTGAGTGCCTGAAAACAGTGTTTGTGCTACCTTGGGAACATCCCTGCTCACTGGCAGAGCTCTTCTTTTGCTTTTTCACCCATTTTCCCCGTGCTGCAGTCACCCTGTACCACCCCTGGTTCTGCCACCCCCACACTCATGGTTTTGGGGCATCAGCTCTGTCTGACTGGTTCGGGAGGGTCGTGGGGTGGCTGGTTGGGGATGCACTGACACCAGTCCCTGCAGCAGCTCCGCCTCTGGTGCCACATCTCCCTGACCCCATGGCACCTCGGGGGGACCTTTCCCTGAGTCCCTCTGAGCCTCTGGTCAGCGCTTCTGCACCTCCACACCCCTGTCCAGCACCCGCAGCTTCCCGCAGCATCCAGCACCAGCACAGCCTCACCCGAGGCTGTGCGGGCAGAGGGCTCAGAGCCCCGTGTGCTGCCCTCCTCTTTTGTTCCTCTCACGCGTCACCCAGCAGCGGTGGGATCCCAGCTGCACCCTCTGGGCTGCTGCGCAAAACCCCGAACAAAAAGAATGTATTGATCCCTTCTTTTCCCGAGGTTTTTCGGGAGCTGTGCTGTGCCCGTGACGTGGCTGGGTGTGGGGTCTGCTGCCCTGTTACCCTGGGCACTGGCCCAGTCTGGTTCTCACCTTGAAGCCATGCAGTGTTTTATGATTCACAATTTCAATTTGCTCTTGTTTCCATGGTTTTTCATCCAGATTTCTAATTTAACCTGCCCTCTCTTCCTCCCACAGCCTGAGTGGGAGTTCTCCCTGTGCTGCCTCCCTCATGCCTCCTGGGCATTAATCAGCAGGTCTCCCCCACACTCCTGACTCTGTCTCCCCTCCCAACCTTTGAATCTGGGCCTTGGGAAACCAGCTCGGAGGGGCCGAGCTCTGCTCCTGATGGCTGCTTTGCTCGTTGCTGAGCACTCAGCATCCCCGTGGCTTTCCCTGAGCCAGTGCTGTAGCAGGGCTGACAGCAGGGATCGATCCTTGGCCATTCCTGAGCCCCCCAGACACAAAATCTCTCTGCCCTGCCATGGACCCAGTGCCCTGCAAAGCCCCTCACTGCACCATCCCTCCCTGGCACGGGTGAGCCTGTGGGATGCACAGCTCCAGGAGAGCACAGAGCTGCCCCAGCAGCAGAGGGCCAGAGCTGGCACAGCGTGGCCACGGAGGGCACGGGCATGAGGGTTTGTTCTGCCCTGGTGAATCCCATTGCCTGCAGATCTCCTGCTGCTGCACCCCTGCCTGGCACTGAGTGGCATCGTGGAGGCACAGCTCAGGCTCCAGTGGCCACGTCCTGCTGCCAGGACAGGGTGTGGACAGCGAGCGAGTGGTGGTCACTGCGCTGGTGGCCAGCACAAGCTGAGTTTAGCTCAGGCCACAGGGAGAGGCTGGGGACAAATTGTGCCAGTGCCAAGCGGGCTTTTGCTGGGGTTGCAGGTGGCAGGGACAGCCCGTGCAGCCCTGCTGTGCCCTGGGGCAGCCTGTTGTGCTGAGCCTCCCCAGCTGCCCTGCTCTGCCTCTCACAGAGCTGCTGCAGCTGCATGAGGGGCACTCTGGCAGTCCTCTGGTAAATTCTGTCCCAAAACACTGCACTCCCTGGGAACACGGGTTTTCCCATTGGGCTCAAGAGACTCCATTGCCTGCTGCCTGCTCCAAGGGCCAGGCTGGATGGGTGCCTCTGCCAGGCCTTTGGAGCCCTGGCACCACCCTGGGATGATTTGTGAGGTGTGTAGGTCACTGTGAGCAAAGATGGAAGGTGTTTGGGGCCCCAAAATGGGGTGGCAGTAGACTCTTTCCAGCACACAGAGGCAGGAGGCTGCTGCAGCTCTTCCCAAATCATGACCTGCACCTCCAGTCCCTCTCATGCCTTTTGAACACCCCTGTAGCACTTTCCATGCCCCTGGTCCCCACTTCTTATGGTGTCCATGGCTGTTGTGTGCCCAACCTGCAATGAGCTGCTCCAGATTTCGGGGAGAGCTGCTCTGCCCTTGCAGGGAGAGCAAGTGGAAACGTGTCCTTCCTCCTACTTCCCAGAAATGGGTCAGGGAACCTCCCTGCACCCCTGAGGGCAGGGGGAGCGCTGCCAGAGCTGGGACACGGCCCCAGCCCAGCCCCACGGCAGGGAGGGCACATGGCAGGAGCGCTGGCAGAGCGTGGGGGCGATGCCCCGGCTCTGGAGCTGTGGGGCGGGGGTCAGAGCCCGTGCCCGGTGGGCCAGCTCCACATCCCGGCTCATCAGCGTCTCTGACACGGCGCCTTTGTTCTGCCCGGTCCCTCCTCCCCGCCATGTGCTGAGTTAGGGGTTTCAGTAATGCTCTCCTGGGCTCTGTCTCTATCTGGAGGCTATAAAAACCCAGCCGGAGGCTGCCGGACATGTCACCTCCCTGGGCACGAGTGCCTCACCCCAGGTAAGCGCTGAAGCCTGGGGCAGCTGCCCCGTGCTCATGGCAGTGAGCAGCTGCAGGAACAGGCGGAGGAGCATCCGAGATCCTGGGCTAGACCTCTTCTCACCACCGGGAGCTGTGGTGGGGGGTTGGGGATCGGGGGATCGGGGGCTGTCCCAGGCTGTGGCAGGGTGTTGACGCTCAGTGTGGGCACGCAGCCGCCTCCACAGCGCTCCCAGCTCAGCACTGCCCCGCCTGCACCGGCTGCCAGCGCCAGGGCCTTGGCTCAGGGAGCTGCCAGTGGGAGGAGGAGTTTCCCTGGGCACGGGCAGGGATGTCTGCCAGGGCCAGGTGCCCACTGGGCCAGGTGCCCGCTGCTCCACATGGCCCTGGTGGCAGCTCCGGCTGGGCAGGGAGAGAGCCACAAAGCTCTTCATCCGCTCCAGCGTGGAGCAACCCCGTTGTTGTCCCCCACGCTGCTGGTGAAGCAATATGCGTGGGCTCCTGAGGTCATTTTCATCTGGGCAGAGAGGCAGCTTTAACTGTCCCCTTCCCCCGTGCTCTGGCAGAGCCACCATGACCCACCGCTGCAAGAAATCCTCCGGTCTCTGGAAGGTACGGGAGCAGGAGCAGCCCTGTGAACGCTGGGCTGCAGCGTCTGCTCGGGGCCTTGGCACTCCCAGAGCCCCCTGACTCCCTCTATCCCCCCCCAGATCGTGGTGTGGGATGAGCCTTTCTTCCAGGGCAAGAAGCACGAGTTCACCACCGACTGCTACAGCACCCCGGAGCACGGCTTCAGCACCGTGCGCTCCTGCAAGATCGAGAGCGGGGCGTGAGTGGGGGAGGGTTCCCGGGGCACTGCCACCCCACGGTGCTGCGGGACCCCGCGGACAGCAGGGGGGGTTGGAGGATGGAGGACTCCAGTGCCTTTTGCTGCCCGAGCTGCCTCCTCTGGGCCCCGCGGGGTGCAGCGAGCACAGCCCGGCTGTGAGCGGGGCCGTGGGCACCCCGGGGGTCTCACCCCTCCCGCCCCGGCAGGTGGGCAGGCTTCGAGCACTGCGGCTTCCAGGGCCAGCAGTTCGTGCTGGAGCGCGGCGAGTACCCGTGCTGGGAGGCGTGGAGCGGCAGCAACGCCTACCACGTGGAGAGGATGTGCTCCTTCCGCCCCATCGCCTGCGCCGTGAGTGCCCCAGCCCCGGCTCCCCACCGCGGGGAGGCCCCCGGAGCCCACCACTGGCCACGGACAGGGTGGCAGTGCCAAAGCCGTGCCCGTCTCGGCCGCAGGACCACGGACGGAGCAGGTTGATGCTCTTCGAGCAGGAGAACTTCCAGGGCAAGCGGGCGGAGATGAGCGACGACTGCCCCTCGCTGCCCGCCCTGGGCTGGGGCAGCAGCACCGTGGGCTCCTTCCTTGTCCGCTCCGGAGCGTGAGTACCCGGGGGCTTGCAGCCTGCCGGGGCACGCAGCGGAGCCGGGGAATGCTCCGGCAGCTGCCGGGACCCTCCCGCTGCCCCCCGCCCCGCAGCTCTGAGGCTCCGCGGTGCCGCCGGCCCCGAGCCAGCGCCGCTCTCTGCTCTGTCGCAGGTGGGTCTGCTCGCAGTACCCGGGCTACCGGGGCTTCCAGTACCTCCTGGAGAGCGACAGCCCCGCGGGCGAGTACAAGCACGTGCGGGAGTGGGGGTCCCACGCCCAGACGGGCCAGGTCCAGTCCATCCGCAGGGTCCAGCAGTGACCGCGGTGCCGCAGCCCCCGCGCCCCGGGCACTTTGTCTGTCCCGCGGGGCGGAGGGGACAAAGCTCAATAAAGGCTCGGTTGTCCAAGGCGGCGCTGGCAGTTGGGGATGGGGGCCGCGGGGGTGCGTGGCCGGGGGTGACGCTCCTCCCGGGGGCAGAGCGCGGCTCTGCAGGGGCAGGGGGTGAGATGGAGGGGAGTTTTTCTGCCTTGCTGCAGGGGTTCTGCAGGACCCCCACATCCCACCACCCCGCAGACACCATCTGCTCTTTCCAGCACCTGCCAGGGGCTGAAAGGAGCTGCAGAATCAAGCAAGTGCGCACCTGTCCCCACATCCATTCACAC
>VWYE01005344.1:129394-159394 GCA_013398995.1 Alaudala cheleensis
GAGCGGGGGGCGAGGTCACCCCGGGACGGGGGGGGGTCCTGCGGGCATCGCTCCGGGAGGTGCGGAGCTGGCGGACGCGGCTGCTCCCTCTTCTCCATGCCCCAAAAACACCCCCTTTTCCAATATATTATTCCCTGGTTATAAATAATGCCACGAGAGGCCCCCCCCGCGGCAGGAACTCCCCTTCCCCGGGGGTGCCAGGCCGGGGCAGCCCGGGCCCCCTCCCTTTGTTAGGGCAGGAGCAGCCGCGCATCCCGCAGCGGTTTCCCGGCCACATCCCGGCCCGGTCCCGGTGATCCCGGTCCGGAGGCAGCGCTGGGCAACCTGGCCCCTCCTCGGGCACCGCCTGCAGCCCCCGGCCCAAATCAGAACTAACTGCTGCACCGCTTGTTTGTATTTTTTTTTTTTTTTTTTCAGAATCCTCATCAAGAATAGGGCTCCTGCCAGGTAAATGGATTCTTGCTCGATTTTCAATGCTCCTGGGAGGATTTGTAGCCAAAATGCTGTTTTAGTGCTTTGTCTAGAAGCCCCCATTTTCTCCTGAAGTTGGTGGTCCTAGGAGAGGGTTAGAGGCGAGGCTGGGGCCAGCAGCCCCAGGGCACAGCACAGCCCTTCCTTCCCCTCACAGTTAACCTGGCAGATGCTCTTCTTGCGGAGCCATTTTCTCTCTCCCTCATTGTCTGGCAGCCTTTTGTGCGTGCGGGTAGGTCCTGCCCGGAGGAGCCAGGAGGAGCCCAGAAATAATCACATTTTCAGGATTTGTGGGCTTGCAAGGAGCCTTTCACACCCTCGCACCCCCCTTCTGCCGGGCAGCCCGGCCCCAGAGCTGCAGACAAAGGCGGCAGTGCCTGGCACCGCTGCAGCAGCACCGGAGCCTGGGCTGTGCCGGGGCCTGGGTTCTGCTGGATGGGCAGCGAGGGTCGGGCAGCGCTGGCAGGGCACAGGGCCGGGGTGTGTGACCACCCCGCTGGGATCTGGGGGGTCAGGGTGCCCGGATGCCACATCCCAGAGATCGTCTCTCTGGGATCTGTCGCGGCACTGCCGTGCCTGCTGTGCCCTCATCTCCCTGCCCCTGCCTGCATGGAGCTTGTGCTCCTCTCCCTCCCTCCCTCTCTCCTCACTCGAGGAAGGGGTTTAGCCCCCATTTAATTCGGGTGTCCAGCCCCCCAGGGCCACTGTTTGTGCCACCCACGCGTGTGGCAGGGGCAGCTCAAGCTTGCTGCCAAGGCGAGTCTTTAGGTGAGTCCTGTCTGCACAAAATTGATTTCCCTTCCCTGTCCCCTGGGGATGTGCTTCATTCCCAGGCCACAGAGGCCATCCTGCCGCCGTCACGTCCCTCCTGCCCCACCACAGGCGCCTCCCTCCCGGATCCGGGCAGGGGATCCATTCGCCAGATGCTCAGCGGTACCTCCGCAGCTCATGCTCGCTGCTCGGCCCCACCGCAGCTGGGTCGCAAATGCCGCCTGGACGTGCTGTCCCCACGGGAGGGACTGTCCCGGCGGCAGCGCCCGCGGCGTGTGGTGACAATGAGCCGTGGGAAGCGGGAGCGGCTCCGCAGCTGAACTGCAGAGTCATCACGGCCCCCGCTCCCCCGGGACCCGCTGCCGTTCCTGATTTGCCCAGGCGGGCAGGGCAGGGCACGGACATGGGCTGGCTGCTGGCACTGGCCACGGTGTCCCCAAATCCCCGAGGAGATGGAGCAGCACGGCTGTGACCACCAGTCGCCCCAGTTTAACCAGTGGAACCGCAGGGTCCCGGTGACACAGCTTTACCACACGGCTGGGGCGGGGGCAGAGGTGGCAGCAGAAGTGGCAGAGGCAGTGAAAATCAGTCCCTGCCTCCAGTGTGGGGGTTCCAGCAACACTTAGGGACAGTTTGGGGCATTGCCACCATCTCTGGTGTGGTGGTTCCGATGCCCCCCCTGTGCCTGGTTCAGCTCCCCCACTCTGCAAGGGGACAGGGACAGGGAGGTCCGTGCCCAACCCTCCTGCCAGGCTCCTGCCTGAGGACTGTGCCCTGTTTCTCTCCCTTGCTGCGTTGGTTGTTTCTTTTGCAGCTGCTAATGACTGACCTGAGGTCTGTTCACACAGTCCCCTCGCTGCCCCCATGGCACAGAGCCACACGGAACAGGGGACATTGCACAGCACTCCCAAAGCTGGCGACCACAGGTAGGACTCTGGGGAGGGGACACAGGTGGTGCCAGCCCCATGCTCCTCCACCCCTCNGTATTTTTTTTTTTTTTCAGAATCCTCATCAAGAATAGGGCTCCTGCCAGGTAAATGGATTCTTGCTCGATTTTCAATGCTCCTGGGAGGATTTGTAGCCAAAATGCTGTTTTAGTGCTTTGTCTAGAAGCCCCCATTTTCTCCTGAAGTTGGTGGTCCTAGGAGAGGGTTAGAGGCGAGGCTGGGGCCAGCAGCCCCAGGGCACAGCACAGCCCTTCCTTCCCCTCACAGTTAACCTGGCAGATGCTCTTCTTGCGGAGCCATTTTCTCTCTCCCTCATTGTCTGGCAGCCTTTTGTGCGTGCGGGTAGGTCCTGCCCGGAGGAGCCAGGAGGAGCCCAGAAATAATCACATTTTCAGGATTTGTGGGCTTGCAAGGAGCCTTTCACACCCTCGCACCCCCCTTCTGCCGGGCAGCCCGGCCCCAGAGCTGCAGACAAAGGCGGCAGTGCCTGGCACCGCTGCAGCAGCACCGGAGCCTGGGCTGTGCCGGGGCCTGGGTTCTGCTGGATGGGCAGCGAGGGTCGGGCAGCGCTGGCAGGGCACAGGGCCGGGGTGTGTGACCACCCCGCTGGGATCTGGGGGGTCAGGGTGCCCGGATGCCACATCCCAGAGATCGTCTCTCTGGGATCTGTCGCGGCACTGCCGTGCCTGCTGTGCCCTCATCTCCCTGCCCCTGCCTGCAGTGGAGCTCATGCTCCTCTCCCTCCCTCTCTCCCGGACATAGGAGGGGATTTAGCCCCCATTTAATTCGGGTGTCCAGCCCCCCAGGGCCACTGTTTGTGCCACCCACGCGTGTGGCAGGGGCAGCTCAAGCTTGCTGCCAAGGCGAGTCTTTAGGTGAGTCCTGTCTGCACAAAATTGATTTCCCTTCCCTGTCCCCTGGGGATGTGCTTCATTCCCAGGCCACAGAGGCCATCCTGCCGCCGTCACGTCCCTCCTGCCCCACCACAGGCGCCTCCCTCCCGGATCCGGGCAGGGGATCCATTCGCCAGATGCTCAGCGGTACCTCCGCAGCTCATGCTCGCTGCTCGGCCCCACCGCAGCTGGGTCGCAAATGCCGCCTGGACGTGCTGTCCCCACGGGAGGGACTGTCCCGGCGGCAGCGCCCGCGGCGTGTGGTGACAATGAGCCGTGGGAAGCGGGAGCGGCTCCGCAGCTGAACTGCAGAGTCATCACGGCCCCCGCTCCCCCGGGACCCGCTGCCGTTCCTGATTTGCCCAGGCGGGCAGGGCAGGGCACGGACATGGGCTGGCTGCTGGCACTGGCCACGGTGTCCCCAAATCCCCGAGGAGATGGAGCAGCACGGCTGTGACCACCAGTCGCCCCAGTTTAACCAGTGGAACCGCAGGGTCCCGGTGACACAGCTTTACCACACGGCAGGGGCGGGGGCAGAGGTGGCAGCAGAAGTGGCAGAGGCAGTGAAAATCAGTCCCTGCCTCCAGTGTGGGGGTTCCAGCAACACTTAGGGACAGTTTGGGGCATTGCCACCATCTCTGGTGTGGTGGTTCCGATGCCCCCCTGTGCCTGGTTCAGCTCCCCCACTCTGCAAGGGGACAGGGACAGGGAGGTCCGTGCCCAACCCTCCTGCCAGGCTCCTGCCTGAGGACTGTGCCCTGTTTCTCTCCCTTGCTGCGTTGGTTGTTTCTTTTGCAGCTGCTAATGACTGACCTGAGGTCTGTTCACACAGTCCCCTCGCTGCCCCCATGGCACAGAGCCACACGGAACAGGGGACATTGCACAGCACTCCCAAAGCTGGCGACCACAGGTAGGACTCTGGGGAGGGGACACAGGTGGTGCCAGCCCCATGCTCCTCCACCCCTCGTGAGCAGGGAGGGTACTGGGCAGTCAGGATCAGCCTTCCTCCTCAGGGCCCCATCCCCTGGAGGGCTCTCCCCAGAGGGGTACAGGGGCTCCTATCACCCCCAGGGCCACCGGGTAAGGCTGATGTGTCCCCCACGTGTGCCCAGCAGTTGGGGAGGGTGTGGCTGCCACATCCCAGGGTCTCACAGCATCTCTGCTCCTCAGTGCCACTACCCCAGGGGCACGGCCCCAGCTCCTGCCTGGCCAGACTGACCATGCCCAGAGGGGAGCCGGGCTCAGGAGCTGCCATCACCACCAGCACATGATGCCAGAGCCAGGCTGGCTCCAGCAGAGCACCCTGGTACCCAGTGCCATGGCGTGGAGCCACTGCGGGGGACACGGCCCAGGAGACTGCGGTGGTGACACCTGAGGACAGGGGGCTGTGCATGCAATGGTTTTCCTGCAAGTTGCTGGGGTGTCCTTGCCTCCTACTGCTCCCCCCCAGGCCTGTCCCCTTCCCTGAGCACAGTGTAGGAGGAGGGAGAAGGAAAAGGGAGTGGGGGCAGAGCTGTGCCAGCTCCTCATGGTGACACAATGGCCAGAGCCCAAAGGGACCGTGTTTGTCCCTACTGATCCGGCCCTTCCCTCTGGCTGTTGGTGCTTTCTGCTCTGGAGGTGCCACGTCTTTGCAGGACCCTGCCTCTGCTCCTCTTGGAGAAACACCTGGTTTGTGGAGCATCCTGGAGCTTGGGGAGGAGCATGGGCAGTGAATCCTCCTCCCGTGGCCTCTGCAGTGGCCCCATAAGCTGGTGGGACCCTGTCCTCACCAAACAGCCACCCTGGCCCATGTCCCCACACAGGCAGAACTGCAGGGGGTGCAGTGGGCTGGGGGCTGAGGGCAGACACAGCTCATGGCAGATGTTACAGCCTTGAAGTCCAATCTGGAAAAGCATCCTCTGGGGGATCAGAGGAGCTCGTGCTGTGGGAGGAGATGACCCAAAGGGACACGGGACAGAGGCTTTCCTGGGTGCCCCATCTAGTCCTGTTTTTTGGGTCACAGTGTTCCTGCAGCCCTTGGGGCACTGCTCAGCTCCATGGAGAGGCAGCTTCCAATGGGGAGGGGGTAAGCTGTGGGTCACCTTTCCTCTGCTCCGTGGTGGCTTTCCCTGCTGGACTTCCTCCTCCCTGCACGTGCAGTGGGAGCTTGGTGCAGACCTGGAGCAGCTCTCATGGTCTCTGCAGAGCTGCCTGGAGCCTTACCCCAGACACTGCCAGTGATTCTTTCACCCTCCTCTTCTCTGCTTCTTCCAGCCCCTCTAGAGTCCTTTAGGCACTACTGGGATGCATCCTTTCCCAGTCCCAGGGGTGGGAAGTACACGTTGTGAGGGGACACTTCCCTGGCAGGGACCAGAGGGGCAGAAGCCTGCTGAGCATTCCATTCAGAGACAGGTTGTGTCACACCGGCTAAATCGGCTTAAACCCTCCACTAACACCTTCCCAAAAACGCCTCCTGCTCTTGTGAGCCAGAGCCCTGCTGCTGGCAGGCCCGGCTCTGCATGCTGCCAGCATTAACCTACTAACCAGCTGGGAGCCCTGTGCCCTCCCCGGGGCTGGCACAGCCCCCTGGCACACGGGACTAACCCCACTAACCAGCCCAGCGCATGCCCTACTAACCCACGGCAGCCCTGCCTCGCGCCCACTAACCACGGCAGCAGCCCTGCCTTTAAAGGGGAACAGAAAAGCTGGGAAAGGGGCTTGGAAGTGCCAGGTGTCAGTGCCAGGCTGCACAGGCAGGGACAGGCAGGGGGCAGACCTGGCTGTGGGCTGGAGAGAGGGACGGGATGCCCAGCACTGGGCAAGGAGTGGTGTTGGGCAGCTCCTGCCTTGGGCAGGAGAGGGGACCAGCAGTCCCCAGATGTCCCTGCTCTGGGCAGGAGAGGGGATCAGCAGTCCCCAGATGTCCCTGCTCTGGGCAGGAGAGGGGATCAGCAGTCCCCAGATGTCCCTGCTCTGGGCAGGAGAGGGGATCAGCAGTCCCCAGATGTCCCTGCTCTGGGCAGGAGAGGGGACCAGCAGTCCCCAGATGTCCCTGACCTGGGCAGCCCTCGGCAGCACGAGGAGAGGGTTTCTCCCCACACGCCCTGCCCTGCCCTGCCCTGCCCAGCTCTGCCTGTGGAGCCTGTTGCTGACTAGGAGCCTAAAACGGTTTTATCAGCAGAAGCTTTTCAGTTCCTTTTTAAGCCGGTAGATCTCTGTTACTAACACATTCCTGAACTGAATTAAACAAACTAACCATTGCTGCTTTTCTCTTCATTTCTCTTCCAGTGTGTGTGTCCTCTAAGGCAGACCAGTGCCCTGCTTCTGTTACTAACCTGTACTTCTGTTCCCACCGTACTAATCCTCCCTGACTGTTTCTCTCTTGCTACTAACAACTCTCTTTGCACTTTGCCTCTCGGGTGCTGTTTGCCATGACAAGTGACAGTGGCTCCTCCTGGACTTACTCACCTGCAGCACCTGATTTTCTGTGCTGCTGAGCATCCCTGGCTCCCATTTGTTACCATGGGAAAGAAGATGCTCAGGCTGGGGCACTTTGAATGTTCCCCTCTTGGCCCGTTTTCCAACAAATTTCACGTGGCACAATGAGGAAAAGAGGCTGAGTGGCAACAGGACAGTACAAACCCATTAATAATGACAAGTAATGGCTGTAGAGGCCAAGTCTGCAAAGAGATTCAGCTGCAGAGCAAAGCTATTGCCACGAACCCGAGCTTGGGGCTCTCCTGAGGTCACCTGTCATGGGGAATGTTCTTGTGCTGCTCCCAGCGTTGGTGCTCCTGGGCTCCTTTCTTCACCCCCTTTGTCTCTCCACAGTTTATCTTGTGCCTGGTGCATGTGGAAGCTGCTGCTGGCAGCGTGGCCCTGACTAACTCAGCTCTGCGTCACCGCCGGCTCCGTACCTGCAGGGTCCCCTGGGCCCAGGGGTGGGTGTCACAGGGGGCTCTGCCATCAGGGGATGGGGGCACAGCCTGGGCTTTGCTTTCTGTCCCTCTGGCAGCCAGATGAATGTCCCTGGCCTCTGCCAGGGTGAAGGGTCCAGGCCCGCTGGTGTGGGTTTGGCACATGGCAAGGCACTGACAGCCTTCAGGGCTGCCATGAGCAGTGGGGCAGAGCCAAGCCCTGTGTGCCAGCAGAGAATGGTGGCCCTGTGCTGCTGGCAGGGACAGGCTGGCTCATGAGGACATCCCAGACTGTGGCTGTTGGGGGGATACAACACCCCTCAACCAAGGGCAGCTCAGTCAGGGAGGAGAGATCCAGACAGGGCCCAGCTGTGGCTGCTCTCTCTTGGCTTTGCCTTGTGCTCACTGCTCCCGTGTGGAGGGCTTCCCCAGACCACCTGCTGTCACTGGCTGATGTCACTGTCACCCCAGGGCAGCTCTCCTGCCTGCACTGGAAGGCAGAGCAGGATGGAGTCTCCTGGCTGGCCCCAGGACACTGCCACCTCCCCTGGGCGTCCCTGCTGTGCCCTAAGCCCGGCCTGCTCCTTTAGCTGGGGGGTCTCTCTCAGGCTGATGGGGGTCCCCTCCCCACCCAGCTCCGTGTGTGTCCAACCTCATCCCACTAATCCCCCCGCTGCCCTTCCTCTGCTCTGCTGGCACCAGGATGGGTTTTTGGGCTGATGTTCCTGTGTTTGATGGAAGGGGGAGACAGGGCCCTGCTGTGGGCAGAGTGGGGAGCACAGGGACAGGAATGAGACAGGAGGACAGGCCAGGTTGGCCCCAGGGTGGGCTGGTTCAGGGCTCCTTTGCAGGACAGGAGCACCACAAGCTCTGGGCTGGAGTTGTCAGAGCCCACCACAGTGAGGGACTCTCCTCCCTGCCCCACAGACCCCCCCTTTCTGCTCAGAGCAGCCCCCCTGTGAGCAGGGGACATCCTCAGGTCACTCAGGGGAGCTGTGGGACCACAAGTCACCTCGGTGGCCCAGAGGATGCAGCTGGCAAGTGTCACCCTGCACAGGCCCCTCAGTGGGGACAGGCCACCAGTACCTGTGGGTGGCTGCTCCCTGCTCAGAGCAGGGCAGGAGGGCAGAGAGGCTCCACCAAGCAACCTTTGCTCTGCTCCTGCACCTCAGGGCTCCCTGTCCCTGCTCTGGCAGGGATTGATCTCTCTGTCTGTCCATCCATCTTTGCTGGTGTCCCCAGAGCTGTCTGGAGAGGGGCACGATGTGCAGACCCCCCCTTCAGCTGTGGTGGTGGACGTGGGGCACCCCAGCAGTGACAGGGGCAGAGGTCCAGCCCTGGGTGCTCCAGCCCAGGCTGCTCAGGGCTGTCCCTGCTCTGTGGGCACAGCCACGGTGGGGCTGGGCTGGGGACAGGAGTCCTGTGAGTCCCCACAGCCCCAAGGACATCCCCACAGCCCCGAGGATGTCCCCACTGCCCCGAGGATGTCCCCACAGCCCCGAGGATGTCCCCACTGCCTGTAATGTCTACTGTGAACATGGCAAGTGTGCAACCACCTCTCTGTCTGCTGTCTTTGTGCAGTGTGGGGGGGATCGGGGGAGCCGTGTGAGGCTGGGCTGGGGACGTGGCGGGGGTCAGGACAGGCCGTTCTCACTGTGGCCGGGATCACCGGGGGTGTGGCAGGACCGGAGGAGGGGTTTCGTGCTCCCGCGGGGGTCAGGAAGGGAGTCACCCCCGGGCGGTGGCTCTGGGGGCGCGGTGCCATCGCCCAGCGCTGGCAGCGATCAGCGAGGGGAGCGGGGCGGGCACGGAGCCCACGGAGGGCGGAGGGGGCTGCGGAGGCCGAGGGGCGCTCGGCGGTACCGGGCCGGGCTCGGAGGGCGGCGGCAGGTGGAGCTCGTGCTCCAGGAAATCCCGGCTGCATCCCTGGAAGTGTGTGCGAGGCCGTGCTGGACGGGGCTTGGAGCGACCTGCGAGAGTGGGAGGGAGGCAGGGAGGGGTCCCTGCCCACGGCCGGGAAATGGAACGAATGAGCTTTGAGCGCCCTCCACCACGGACCTTTCCACGAGTGTGCGATTCCAGCCTGGGACACGATGGTCACGGAGAGCAGGACACGGCTCCTGCCTGCCCGTCTCCGGAGGGGGAGGCTGCACAGCCCCGGCCGTGGGGAGGGGTCCCGGCTCCGTCCCCTCCCGGCTGTTGCCGGCGGAGTGGGAGGGCAGCAGCCAATATTTTGTTTGTTTTCCCAGCGTTTTGAGGCGTCACAGAGAGTTTCCCCCAGCCCCAGCGTTGGCAGGGAACGCGTACGAGCAGGAGAAATGATGTTCATTTACTCCAAATTGTGCCGCGGCTCTGTGAAAATGGATCCGGGGAGTTTTGGGGAGCGGCTGCGAGCGCGGGGCTCTCTGCCACAGAGGGGCCCCGCGGGAAGGGCTGTGCCGGAGGGATTGGGAATGCTCCCAGTACCTTTCCCAAATGCCCCAGTGCTGGCCACGGAGCTGCCGAGGGAGCCAGGGAAGCAGGCAGGGAGCCAGCCCAGGATCCACACCCGCAGCTCTGCCCAAGTCCCGGCTGCACCTCAGGGGGAGTTTCGGTGTCTCTGTCCCATTTGTGCAAACCGGACACTAAAAAACCCCCACAGATCTTCCATTCTCCCCTCCCTCCCTTTCAGCCGGGAGGCAAATGCAGCTGTGCTCACCGCAGTCCCACCCTTATCCAGGTTTTTCTCAGATCCTGGAGAGTTACATCGTGTGTTTGCTGTTCCCAGCACCTCACAGGGACACAGCTGGTGTTTGGTCCACCTCAAGTGGGAAAACTCCCTAACTGCGGGCATCACACCGTGCCAGCATCTCCCTGTGGGGCCGGTGAGCAGGTGCCATGTGCAGTGAGTGTGGCTGCTCACCTTGGGCAAGGAAAAGCCTCCTCACCTCCCATCATCTGCAACCCTCTATTTTTCCCAGCCAGCTCTGTCTATTCCATATCTTGCGCCAAGAAGAGCCAAGAGTCACATGTGGAATACTGAGTGAAGCTGGAACTGAAGGCAGGACATCCTGGCACATCTTGAAGCAATTAAAGTATCAATTACAGAGCTCTGAGTCGCCGTCCTTCCCTCTTTCACCTTGCTGAACAATGGTTGGGCACCGGGGTAAAACTTTCAGAGACTGAGTATCAGGGGGGGAAAAAAAAGTTGTCTCTAAGAGGGTGGTGAAACCCTGGCTGTGGCTGCCCCATCACTGGAAGTGTCCAAGGCCAGGTTGGATGGGGCTTGGAGCAAGCTGGGATAGTGGAAGATGTTCTGTTGCAGGGGTGGCAATGGATGGGCTTTAAGGTCCTTTCCAACCCAAACCATTCTGGGATTCCAGTGGGTCTCAGATCCTGCTTTCTCTAGGATCAACCACGTTTGGGCTCTTCCCTCCACCGGGAGCAGCTCCAGGCCCGGAGCTGCCACACTCTCATTAATATGTGGGATTGCGAGGCGATCCATAATTAGATGCTAACTGAGTTTTCTCTAAGTTGGGTGAGGGAAGGTCACCAAGGTAGGACTGGAGTCAGCTTATTGTTATTATCAATCAATAACCTATTTATTTTCCAACATTCCTATTAACCTCTGCGAGCCACTCGCTGTTTCCCTATGAAAGGGCTGTGCCGCTGCTTTGCTGACTGGACAACTCTGATTGAAAATGGAGCAGTGACCCGACCCCAAAAGCAGAATCCAATTAAAATCATTTTCATTTGTAGATTAATATCTTTTAACGTGTTCTACATCCCTCGCTTCAGCATTTCGCACAGGAGCTGCTGCCTCGTTACGTGGAGTGCCCGTATCAGCGGTGCCATAAGAAAATAATTACAGCTAATTAGTCGTGGAGACAATTAGGGCTGTCCTTTGCCAGGAATAAGGGACGGTGCCCGGCTGTGATGTGCCACCCCCGTGGTGGCAGTGATGATACTCATGGTGGGACAGGGCTGCTGTGCTTGGGGCAAGGAGAGGGACAGGGAGGTCTCAGTGTCCGGCTCTTTGTGCCCCTCTCCAAGCACCAGTTCATGGAGGAGGGTGGCTGAGGGTCCCTGGTGGGTCCATCCTGTGCTGATGGAAGGGATCATGTGGGTTCATCACTCTGGGATGTGTCCCCATCCTTGTTCCCTGCCGGAGCCTGCTGCTGGGCACAGGAATTGCCTGATGCAGCTCGGTCTCCAGGTAAAGCCCATTATTAATAACGTGACTTTGATAATAAAAAGATTAAAATTAGGTTTATGGTTTGCCGACTGCCCTTTCCACGCTGCAATCATCCCTCATCCATATTCATGAGCCTCTCATTAGTAACCACTGCTTACAAGGCGGCTAAACAGCCCAACCCTTCAGCAAGCCACCATCTCCTTAACTGCTTAACTTGCTCGCTGATTACCAACATCAAATTAACTCTGCAGAACGGATCTAATAAGCTTCCCGGTGGCTTCAAACCTCCTTGAAAATTGCTCTGATGTCTCCACGGGGTCCTATTAAATTTTTTTTTTTTAAATCCTTCCCCTGTGAGTGTAACAGGGATCGCACGGGGAGCGGCGCTGCCGGTGCCCAGCCCTGCCCGGTGCCCCGGGGCAGCTTCCCCGGGTGTCCCCGCAGCGCCCGGCGGAGCGGCCCCGCTCCGTGTGATGCCTTCGCACCGGGAACGGCTGTTTGAACTGATGAGCTGTTTTTCCCTGATCCTTCATTAAACACTCCAAGACTTAATTTCGCTACTTGGTGGCTCGGGGGTTGTGTAACAAAAGAATAAATAAGAGCGACCTTTCCGTTTAATTACTTTTTTTAGACGTGGGAGATGCCTCGGCTCGCTGGCAGCGGGTGTGTGGAGGTCTGGTGGGTGTATGGGAGTGAGGGGAACAAACTGATGATGCTGGCTGTGGTCTGGGCCAGGTTTGGGGACACCCCACAGTGCTGGGGACAGCGCAGTGCCACAAGCCGTGGGCTGGGGACGACACTCGGCACAGAGCACGCGGGTGGCTCCCCGCTAATTAACTCTGATGAGTATTTCAGCAGCGGCCGTGGCCATGTGAAGGAACGCCAGGGAGCGAGGGAGCCTCCATCCCTCATTGCCATGGCAACCGTGCACAGGGATGGAGAGCTGAGGGGCCTGGGGGGATCCATCCCTCCTGGTACACACACCCCCGGTGGGAGTGACTGCTGAGACACCCCCAAAACCCCTTCTGGGATAGGGGTGGATGGGCTGCACCCTCTGGGATGTCAAGGGCCTCCATCAGCCAGATCCAGCCCACCTGGGGCTCAGAACCCCCCTGGATGCAGCCAGGTGGGACGGGAGATCCACCCTTGGGACAGCAGGCAGGGCTGGCTGCATCCCCTTCCCCTGGGAAAGGTGTGCAAGGTGCCAGGCTGAGCCCCCAGCCCCTGTGCCACCCCCTCACCCCCTGCACAGAGCCCTCTGCCCTGCCCTGATGAAAAGAGCTGGGTGGCTGCAAATTCCTGCAGCCAGCCCGTATTTCCTGCCTGCTGGAGAGAGCCCCTTGCAGCAGGCACTGACAGGGGAGATTTAGCAGCAGGAGGTGGAGAATTTGTGCATGAGCTCCCTGCTTGGTGCCTCCAGGGGCTGGGAGCTGGAGGAGGCAGCTGCTGGCACTGTGTGCCCTGGTCCCATGAGGGACAGGGATCCTCCACTCGGCCCTGAGCCCTGGAACCCAACCTTGGGGTCTGGTCACCAGAGCCAAGGGGGGCCAGGCTGTGTGCCCATCTCCTGCCCCAGGGTGGGCAGAGGGTCCTGTGGCCCTGCTGCACAAAATCCCAACCCTACACCATCCAAATCCCACACTATCCCAGTCCCACACCATCCCAGCCCTACACCATCCCTGTCCCACACCACCCCTGTCCCACACCATCCCTGTCTCAGGAGCTGCTGGGGAGGACCCCCGAGCTGCAGGGCATGCGGGGATCTGTGCACACAGGGCAGGGGCACAAGGCCACTGCTGTTGGGCAGGTGAGGAAGGAGATCCTCAGCTTTCTGCCCAGCCAGAGGAGACCTCCCCAGCTGGCCCCAGCCCAGCTCAGGGATGGGGCACCTTGGGAAGGTAGAAGCCATTCTACACCCCGATCCCTCACTTGCACTCCACACCCCTCACCCACAACCCTCTCCCTGCATATTCTCCCCAGATTCAGGCTGATGTTAATAATGGCTTATTTCAAGCTCTCAGCCAACTTTTTTTTCCTGAAGAAAATATTTATCCGGAGCTCCATTTTCCATTTCTTTTCAATTACCCAGGGCGGATCACTGCCCTACAACTCTCCTCTTTAGCCATGAACACAAATCCTATTGCCTTTTCCTTTTCCATGCATTTGCCCTTTGATTTAAGCCGCATTTTCTCCTGTTTTCATCAGCTCTGGCCCTCTCCTGCTGTATATCTCCCTGTTTATCTACTTTCCAAAGGCCTCCCCCTATTTCTCCGGCCTGGATCAATACAGCTGCAGAGCCAACTGGCAGCTCCTTGCTGCTGCTGCCTGTAGTTTTTCTTAGGGGACTTGTCCACTATTTCTTGTTAAGCTTCTGTCTCAGCTTGTTCCATTTCTCATTAGGTTTTAGCACTGGCATTGTAGTATTTCTTGCATTTCCATGCTGCCCAGCGGATCTCTCGGAATTCTTAATGGCAAAGGCTTAAAGCCTCCTCTTTAGTGGGCTCCTGGGTCCTCCCCAGCAGGCTGCAAGTGCTGAGACACTTGGATTTTCAGGTGGAGAAAAGAATTTCTCCGGCTCCAAGCCTTCCTTACAAAAGGGGGCGATGGGGATTATTTGCATTTTACAGCAGGTTTTTCCAGGGGGATGCATTTCCTGGGGCCGTTTCCAGGGGTGGCAGTGCCAGAGGGGTGGGGGAAGGATGGGGATGGTTGGAAGGGCAGAGTGTGGCAGCCCCCTCTGTACCCCCAAGAACCCAAACCCCTTCACCCCTCCCTGGCAGCACACATCCTGCCTATTCCAAAGGGTGTTTTTGGTTGGTTGGTTGGTTGTTTTTTTGGTTTTTTTTCCCATCTGCATCCTTCCCAGAATTTTCCTTCCAAGAGAAGAGCTGCTGTTAAAACCCAGCCCAGCTTTGCAGCTGTCAGGAGCCAGCAGATGTATTGCTCTCATGGCTGCATCCCTGAGTATTAAACACGACGTGCAGCAGCCACCACGCAATATTTCCTGGGATGCCACGGCTCTGCAGGAGCCAGGCAGTGTCCTTTAAAATCAAACCAATTTCTCCTGTCTCCTCCACAGAATAGTTTTATTTATC
Organism: Alaudala cheleensis; assembly: GCA_013398995.1. Classification (NCBI taxonomy): domain Eukaryota; kingdom Metazoa; phylum Chordata; class Aves; order Passeriformes; family Alaudidae; genus Alaudala; species Alaudala cheleensis. Next base: position 143,645 of record VWYE01005344.1, read on the forward strand.
TGCACTCCACCAGCTGTTACTGCAGGTTAACCAGGGGTTGTAAAAACACTTTTCTAACACCCCTTAACTTTGTGGGGCTTGTTATTGAAATTGTTCATCTCGGATTGAGGGGTTTTCTTTATCAGGGTGGGGGAAAACAGGGAAATCTGGCCCTTCCTTGCCCTGCAGAGGTCTCTGGCCCTGGAGATTGGAGACTTCCCAAGGCCATGGAGCTGCTCCACATTGCCTGGGAGGGATGGGGATTGCAGGGATGGGGATTGCAGGGATGGGGATTGTAGGGATGGGGATTGAGGGATGGGGATTGCAGGGATGGGGATTGAGGGATGGGGATTGTAGGGATGGGGATTGTAAGGATAGATATTGTGTGATGGTTCAGTCCTTGCACACCCCTTAATGTCATTTCTGTGCAGGTGATTCCCTCACCCAGGAAGCTGAGGCTGATGAAATCAAATCTCCTTTTCAGTCTGATTGGGATAATGCACAATGAGCTAAGCAGAAAATTTTTATTAAATGCAAATAAAAGTTAAATCAAGCTGTTTGGGAGCTGCTCTGTGATGGACCACCCACATCAGCCAGGGGGAAATACATCACTGGAACTCCTGCTCGGGTGTCCAGAGCTGCCCAGACCCTCGTTACCTCCCTGTTAATGGGGACAGTGATGACACTGTGGGGGGTGTGGAGGGGAGTCACAGCTCTGACACAGCCTGGGGACAGCACAGCGAGGTGGGCAGGGGGACAAGGGGTGGCAATGGGGACGGGAAGTGGCTGGAGGTGTCCCCACCCACACCGAGGAGCCACGGAACATCCTGGTGTTTGCACTTCTCTGTAACCCACCCACCAATCCCGGGGCTGACAGAGATGTATTTTTAGCTGCTGCAGCACAATTAAGTCTTCTCGTTAGTCTCAGGAGGAGAAGGAGGCTGTTGGTTTACTTGCAAATGCTTGAGGTAATTCTCTAATGGCTCCTCCACCATTACCCAGACTCTGTTTTCCATCTCTTATCATATGTAATCCCTAATGATTCCTCCGTTATGTCCTGTTTTATTAAAGCACCATTGAACTATAGCCTATTGATTTAGATTTCACAGACAATTGAAATTTAAATTGACTCCAAATTGAATGTCTCCATGCAATCTGTGTTCTGCACTAAAGATAGATAAAATGCTTCTATTTTTGATAACAACTTATAGCGGAGGCACATTTTAATTTCAGGAAGCACAGAAGGGCGTCAGGATTTCCATGACAATGGCAGGTGGCCGGGTGGCAGCAGGTTCCTGACCCCTCTGGGCACTCGCTGTCCCATGGGGGCTCACAGGGCAGCGTGCACGTGGTCATTTGTGCTGCATTTAGAGGGAAATGGGATTTAATGCCACAAAGGCTGTGGCTGGGGAATTCCTGAGGGGCTCTTGGCTTCCTGAGCACCAGCTGCCCGAGGTGCCAGTGGGTGCTTGGCCCACTGGGATGCTTTTCACACATCACAGAAACGTGGGATTCCAGACTGGTTTGGGTTGGGAGGGATCTTGAAGCCCATCTCCTTCCTCTCCTTGCCTGGGGCCAGGCTGCCAGTGCTGCTGAGGGATATCAGGGGATGCTCCAGCCTCAGCCAGCACCCCCCACACTGCTGTCCCCAGGCAGGGGCTGGCAGGGCTGTGGGGATCCCCCTTCCTGACAGGGCTGTATCCATCAGCCAGTAAACAGCTCATTGCAGGGCAGGATTATCTCTGCTGGCACTGGGGTCTGCTTTAACACAGACATAATTCCAGCAGCAGGCAGAGCTGGTGGCAGATCACAGCCTGGAACCTTTGGTTATTCACACCAGAGCTCCTGGCAGGTGGAGGAGCAGGGTCTGGAGCTGCAGGGATGGCCACACTCACCCTGTGCCCCGAGGGGACACCCAGGGATGGGGTACAGGGAGTGGGGAGTGCCAGGTGTGGGCACAGCTCCCCTGTGCTCCTGGCAATGGGCCCCTGCCCCTGCACCCCCAGAGCTGGATTTAGCCCTTAATTTGGTGAATAAAGACATTTGGGGTCCAGTGGGGTTTTCCCCCCTGGTGCTGTGTTCTGATGGGTTCTGCTTTATTTGTGCTGCCAGTGGGATTCTTGAGAGTGTCCTGAGCAGGGCCAGCAGGTGGATTGAGGATCCTCCAATTCCAGATATTAGGAAAATATTCTTCCCTCTGAGCATGAGGAGGCCCTGGCACAGGGTGCCCAAAGAAGCTGTGGCTGCTCCTGGATCCCTGGAAGTGCCCAAGGCCAGGTTGGACAGGGTTTGGAGCAACCTGGGCCAGTGGAAGGTGTCCCTGCCCATGGCAGAGGGTGGGACAGGATGAGCTTTAAGGCCCTTTCCATCCCAGGCCATTCCAGGATTTCCCAGGGCTGTATGTGGCGCCAGTGAATGCTCCAGGGGTGGGGAAGTGACAGGAAACCTAAAAAAACCTGCTGGCATTAGTGCTGCTCACCTGGAAGGACAAATCCCCCCTAAAAAAAAACCTCTGCTGAAACCCACCTGCCTTTGAAACCCACCTAAATTCCTACAGCCAGAGCTGTCACCCCGTTTCTCAGGGCACCGTGGTTTTCTCCAAATGATAGACAGTAATTAAAACTCAGCTAATAACCTCCTCACTCCTGACATTTCTACAGGGGTTTTCTTCACCATTATCTACATATAGATTAAAAATTGTAATTGGACCAGAGATGGGGTTAGAAAAATCCACCCCCTTCCCACTGATCGTTGGCTGCTGAGTGACACTTGGAAATTTTATTTAATCTGAGGAAAATTGAGTTGAACTCCAGTAAAAGTTGAGTTAACGTGAAGTACCTGCATTGGGTAAGGAATGCACTTGGCTGAGGGATGAAAGGAAAGGGTGGGAAAGGGGATGGAGCAGAAACAGGGATCATATCGATGTTTCCATACAAAAAAAAAAGTTTAAAAAATGAAGAATCGATGATGTTGGCAGCACCAGGTGCTTTAAAGATTCATTGGGAGCAACCAGTCGAGCTGAGAATCAATCCAGCAATCCCCAGTCTCTTGCCATCCTATCCCATGGTCCACTTTTTTTTTTTTTGAATCCCAGGAAAGCAGAGATCCTGACAGTTCCGTGCATCCTCGCACCCATCCCAACCCCACGATGACTACAGGCACTTAATTATGACCTCAATAATTATTACACCACGGAATTAGTAATGGGATAATGACAGCATTTATTGGAAGCGGTGACATATTAACTAAGCGGGGCAGTATTAATTGCAATGGTGAATTATTCTCATTGCCACTACTTCAATTCTTGTTTTGTCACTATTACATTTATGACAGCAATAATTACATCTCTAAAATACTCATTATTGGGAGATATACAGAATAAATGCTGCAATTAAGGGATAATGCTCCTGGTGGGGAGCTGAGGAGCACGAAATGGCTTTTTTAGGCTGGTTTCAAGGGCTCTCCTGGTGGAGATGACCTTTCACAGGGTGAAGGCTTGGCAAGGGGGAAGCACCTTTGTTGGCACAGGGATCACATTGCCCCAAGACTCCAGAGAGGCCTCAGCTCCTGGAGGTGGTTCGAGCTGGGATGTCTGGGGGTGTCTCCATGAGCAGAGGTGCCCAGGGGAGCCCAGTCTGGGAAAAGATCACCAAGATCATCAAATCCAACCATCAGCCCAGGCCCACCACTGACCTGTGTCCCCAAGGGCCACATCCAACACCTCCAGGGACGGGGACACACCACCCCCTTCCCATGCCTGACACCTTTTCCATAAGGAAATTCCTCCTGAGGCTGTTCCCTCTTCTCCTCCCATTTGTTGCTCGGGAGAAGAGCCCCGTATGGCTCCAACCCCTCGAGGGAGTTGAAGAGATCAAAAAGGTCTCTCCCTTCAGTCCACGCTGCTTCTCGACCCAATTCCTTCTCCTTGCTTATCTCCAGGAGCCAGAACAAGGATGTTTGTCCCGGAAAGCTCTGTCCCCTCTCCCTGCTGCTCCTTCTCGGGCCGCATCCCGTTCTNCCTGGAGGTGGTTCGAGCTGGGATGTCTGGGGGTGTCTCCATGAGCAGGGGTGCCCAGGGGGGCCCAGTCTGGGAAAAGATCACCAAGACCATCAAATCCAACCGTCAGCCCAGGCCCACCACTGACCTGTGTCCCCAAGGGCCGCATCCAACACGTTTTCTGAACACCTCCAGGGACGGGGACACACCACCCCCTTCCCATGCCTGACACCTTTTCCATAAGGAAATTCCTCCTGAGGCTGTTCCCTCTTCTCCTCCCATTTGTTGCTCGGGAGAAGAGCCCCGTATGGCTCCAACCCCTCGAGGGAGTTGAAGAGATCAAAAAGGTCTCTCCCTTCAGTCCACGCTGCTTCTCGACCCAATTCCTTCTCCTTGCTTATCTCCAGGAGCCAGAACAAGGATGTTTGTCCAGGAAACTGCTGTCCCCTCTCCCTGCTGCTCCTTCTCGGGCCGCATCCCGTTCTTTCTCACAGCTCGCTATTCCCAGCAATCCTTGGCTGGCTCCGGACGCTCCGGCCGGTCCCCGCTGCTCTGCCTCCGCGGTGTCGCGGCGTGTCCCCACACGGTGTCCCTCTTCCCCCGCGGCACGGCCGCATCCCGCCCCGCCAGCGCCGCCCATCCATCACCGCCGAGCCTCCGCTCCTCCCGCAGACAATGAGGGCAAAACCGGGCTTTTTCAGGAGCGCCACTTTGTTGTTGGTACAAAAGGAGTCGGGCTGTTAACACGTGTAAGGTAATGGGATCCCCCCCCCCCCACCTCCTCCTCTCCGGGCTGCGCCGGGGCTCTGCCTGATGGATTACCCACCCCATTCATCTAAATTATGTCACAGGCAATGAGCAACTTGCTCCATCTGCCCGGAGCCGCGGCCGGGGTGGCAGCGCTGACAGGCGCTTGGCGCTGGCGGGTCACCGCGGGACAGCCCTGTCCCCACATTCCTGCGCCACATCGGGGTGGCATCCCCCGAGCAGCCCTCGGGGAGCAGGGAGGGTGCCAGACCCCAGGAAGGGGCTGCTGGTGCAGCCCCAGGGGTGTGGGTCCTGGCACAGAGAGTCCTTGAGGTTTTCCAGGCATTCCAGTGCTTATGGAAGAGAGGGAGAGTGGCGTGGGCAGGTGACGATGGGAGAAGAGGGAATGGTTTTAACTTAAAAGAGCAGAGGTTTAGGTTTGATGTTGGGAAGAAGTTCAGAGGGCAGCGAGGGCCTGGCACAGGGTGCTCAGAGAGGATGTGGCTGCCCCATCCCTGGAAGTGCTCAGGGCCAGGCTGGACAGGGCTTGGAGTGAATTGATCCAGGGCAAGGTGAAGAATTTCTTCTTCCTCTTAGTGGAGAATTTCTCCCTCTCGCCCACGTCAGCTCCCAGCTGCACAGAATCCCCAGGGATCACAGCAGTGACAGCAAATTGGGTCCATCCCTGCCCACACATCCCACGCTGGGGCTCACCCAAAGGAAGAATCAAACTGGCTTATTTTAGAGATGAAGAAAGGAGAAGGAGAGAAGGGAGAGAGCCCAATTTTCCTCCCAATTTGGTGCCACGCTGATGCCTGGAGATGGTGCCTAATTTGACAAGGCCGTTGGTCCTGCAGTGATGGTGTTTGACTAATGACAGGATGAACTCTCTGTCAGTGCTGCCTGCACTGGAATAGCCCTGGGCAATCACCCAGCCTCATGTTCCAAATGTGGCAAAGGAAATTGTCTAATAAAGCGATAAAGTGAGGGACTCACTAAATGATTTGTCTTTTAACTATTGTAATGGATTTTTTTTTTGAACACTGTTTTATGTTGGAATACAAAAAAAATTATTACGAGTAATTAGAGTCATTTTGATTCAAATCTCTGCTTGGGCTTGACATATTTTGCATACTTCCACCCCATATAACAAGTCAGCTCATAAAAATGCAGGCAGCTCGGAGCGTGGCGGCTCAGGCGAGAGCTGGGGTTGTCTAAACCACCATCAGATGCCTTTGCCTCAGCGAGGGGAGGGAGGAGGGGGGATGCAGCACCACGTAAATTTATTTATTCTCATTAGGGAGCAGGGAAGAAGCGAGTTCTGCGTCGCCACAGAGCCGCAGTGTCACCGCTCCCCTGGCACCGGCACAACCCGGGATCAGCACTGGCACTGCTCCCACCACGGCTCCCTGGGCACCCACACCCCCACGAGCCAGCCTGGGAGGGGAAGGTCGGGTGTTTCATCCCGGTTCTTCAGCATCCTGAGCGTGCACAGGCGCCGGGAGGGTCTGAGCAGGGGTTTATCCACCCTGCCTGAAGCAGTTTGAGTGTTGGAGCGCAAAACCTTTGGATCTTGGGGGTGCTTGACAGGCACCGTCTCTCCCCTTTTTCTACCCTGGGGTGATCATGGGCTCATCAGCATTTTAATAACGTGATAATGGGTGGAGTCACCTGTGACACAGATCCCCATCAGCCTGGCACAGCCACTGCACCAAGGGCACCACTGCCCATGGCGTTGGCCAGCCAGGAGCGTGTTCTGCACAGGGAATCAGAGTGACTCAGCCTCTTCAGGAACAGTTCAGCACAGGGCAGGGCCACCTCTCCAGGTGCCAGGAGCAGGTTGGTTCTACCCCAGCAGCCAGGTCTGTGCTGTCCCCTGTGCCCCAGTTCCCACCTGGCCCTGCCTTTCCAGCCCAATTCAACCTGGACCAACCAATGCACCTCCCTGAGGGGTGTCACAGGCACAGCATCAGCAGCAGCATCAGCAATGGGAGGTCAGACAGGAGGACTCAGTGCCAGGCTCTGTGCCAGGCTGCCAGACTTAGCCCTCAGATGCTGGGAAACCCCAGAGCATGGCTGAAAGGCTGTGTGCTGCCCATGCCAGGGCTGGTGGGGCTGCTTGGATCCCCAGGACTGCACCAGAGAGGAGATGGTGCCATTCAGCTGGGTCCAAACCCTGCTTGGACCCCTAAACTGTGACAGAGAGGAGATGGTGCCGTTCAGCTGGGTCCAAACCCTGCTTGGACCCCTAAACTGTGACACAGAGGAGTCTGAATGCTGCCTGTCCCCCGTGGAGGGACCGTGCCACGCTGACAGTGCCGTAGATCTGCTCCCGACAATCAGATGGGATCTTTTGCCCGCCGCTTTGTGTATCTCAGCCTGTACACAGCATCTCAATACCAGATCTTATTCTTTCTATTTGTCTTGTTTGAAAGCCCCTGTGTAAGACAGACAATTTTTTAACTGTAAGATGGATTGCCCGGAGCTGTGCGACAGCAGGGACGGGAGGCAGGGGATGATGGATAACGTACAAATGATTAGAGGACAGGCCGCACAAATTCAGATGGAGAAAAAAAACCCTTCCCGGCAATGTCACGGCTCCCTCCCCTCTGGTCAGCGCTGGCACGAGCCCCTGGCAGTGCCCACGGGTCCTTTTTTCCAGAGCTGGGGGGTCTGACACAAACCCTGCACCTCCCCAGGGCTGCAGAGCTGCTCCGGGTGTGATGCTGCTGCTGCAGGATCCCTCCAGCCTCACTCACTGTGGACACAGCGTGGCACAGGCAGCTCTCCCCCGGGTTTCATCCCCACCTCAGCCTGTTCCCAGGGCAATCTCACCCTGAGAGGAAGATGAGGGCCAGAGAGAGGGAGCAGGGGCAGCTGGAGGGAAACTTTCGCTGCCAAACCATGTTTCTGCCATGGTGCTTGGCAAAGCCAAAGCCCTTTCCCAAAGAGGATGTTCCAACCTGGCTACCAGGGCCTGGCTGATGCAGGGTGCCACCCTCGTATGTGCCAGGCACCCCCAGCCATGTGTCACTGTGATGGCACAGGCTGCCCGGCAGCCCTGACACCTCACAGGGTGAGGGCAGGGTGCTGGCACCGCCACTGCCCCGGGGACACGGAGGCAGCTCATGCTTCCAGCCTGGCACAAACTGCCAGCAGAGCTGGGCTCGGAGCTCCCTCCTCCGTCTCATGAATCCTGATTTACAGGCGGAGGCAGCAGCCCAGGGCCCTCCTCACAGGCTGCCCAGGCTGCTGTGCCTGAGCTGGAGACAGGAGTGCCCGAGATGAATTATCCAAATCCGCACGGGAAGCGGAGCGGGAGGTGTGGCAGTGTCCCGGCAAGGGGAGCGGGAGGTGTGGCAGTGTCCCGGCAAGGGGAGCGGGAGGTGCGGCAGTGTCCCGGCAAGGGGAGCGGGAGGTGTGGCAGTGTCCCGGCTGCACTCCGGGTGCTGTGGGCGCCAGACACAGACTCCTCACGCATCAGGGGGGACCAGCATGGCACTGTCCCCAGCCCTGGTGCCCGGCAGTGACACACACGAGGTGCCACATGTCGCCACTGCCAGCCAAGCCCCGCGGCGCAAGGGTGGAGCTTCCCCTCCATCTGCTCACCCGATACAGACGCTAGCACCTCTGTTACACCTCTGCTCAGCTATTTTTCAACTTAAAGGGCTAATAATGCCTTAATAAAACTCTTTAATTACAGAAAATGTCCTTTATTAAACACAATCACCATATGGTCGCAAAGTGCTTAACTTCACATCCGTTACCTGGCGAAGTGAAGCTCCTCCGGTGTCACCGGCATTAGGAGGGTGTGTTTAATTTATCCCGCAGCCCCCATCTTCGTGCTCTGAAGAGTTTGTCACACGGCAGGAGTGGGAACCTTCGCCTGTGCCGTGCCCTGTCTCCGCCTCCGGAGCCACTTTCCCGCTTGTGGTGGCCCCGGGCTGTGGTCGCACGGCAGCTCCAGACCCACAGCAGGGCCCTGCAGCCTCGGGGGTTGGGACCAGTCCCCTGCGACCCCGGCCAGGCACGGGGATACCCTCTTTGGTGACAGGTTTTGGTGTCCGAGCCCCGCAGGCAGCTCGGGGTGCAGCCCCTTCCCCGGCGCCCCGACCCGACCGGTCACAGGGCCCGATGAATGAACCCATTACACGGAGACGCGTTTCTCAAGAGCTGCCGAACCACTGATTCAGAAGCAATTAGCAAAAGTAATGAACTTCAGGGCTGCGGCGTTGAGGGGAGCCATTAACCCCTTCTCCTCTGCACCAGGTGACCGGAGTCGCTGGTCCATGCCGAGCTCTGGACCCTCCCCACATCCTGGTGCTGGCTGCTCGCACCTGTGAGAGGTGACAGTGACACAGCCAGGTGTCCCTCCTGCCTTCCCACCACAGCCCCACCTGCAGGGAGAGCCCTGCAGAGCCCCCATGTTCCTGTGTGCACCCATCTCTGTCCAGGACAGACATCAGGGCACCAAGCCCTGGGATCACTGCAGGGTGTCAGAATCAGTGCAGGGTGTTACAAATCCATGCAGGGTGTCAGGGATCCATGCAGGGTATGAGGATTCCTGCAAGGTGTCACGGGTTTGTGCAGGGTGTCAGAATCAGTGCAGGGTGTTAGGAATCCCTGCAGGGTCTCAGGGACCCGTGCAGGGTGTCAGGAATCCATGCAGGGTGTCAGGAATCAGTGAAGGATGTCAGGGATCACTGCAGGATGTCAGGGATCACTGCAGGGTGTCAGGGATCCTTCCAGGCTGTCAGACATCAGCGCTGCCTGCACAGGACAATGTTCTGCCTCACGGACTCATTTAATCCTCCAGCACACAGGAATTGATCACTCTGAGCAGGAGCAGCACATCACAGACACAAAGAACCGTCCCTTCCCAGGACACCCAGACAGGGGCCCGTGGGAGAGGTTTGCTGAAGACAAAGGGGGCTGCAGGGACACCTTTGCACCCCTCGTCCTCGCTGAAGGCTTGGTGCGAAGCTGGAGGAGAAGGAATTGCCCTCATTTTTCAGCTGCTGCAATTTTACGTGCAATTAAGTTTATTAATTGTGTATATCAGTGATGAAATGGAGACACATGACTGGGGGAGCCCGCCCCAGCAGGCATCCATCTCCCAGACCCTCTCCCAGAGGAACTGGAGCTCTGTCACATCATCTGCTGAGGGGATCCAGTGGGTCCCAGGGTCACCCCACTGCCCTCCCGTGTCCTGGAGCAGGGTGGGTGTTGCTGCTCCCAAAGCTTGGTGCAAAAGGGCCCCAGAAATGCTGCTGGGAGGGTCCTGGGGTGTGGGGTGGGGCTGGGGGCTGTTGGGAGCAGACCCTGCCCAGCAGCAGCAGCAGAACTCATCCAACCTGGCCTTGGACACTTCCAGGGACAGCCACAGCTTTTTTGGGCAGCCTGTGCCAGACACTCTGAGGACAAGAAGAGGGAGGGTGCAAATGTGGATGGGTGGGGAGATGGAGAGAACGAGGCACCCAAAGGAAAAACGACTCAGATCGTTATTCACTATAAAGAGACAAAGTCTGTTAATTGCAGTATTAACCGGGCAGCCCGGTTTGTGTCTCAGCTCATCCCCAACATCCCCCTCCTGGTCAGTGCTGTCCCTTGGGGCAGGCAGGGGGCAGGGGACCCGGTGGCCACCAGCAGGGACGTGGCAGAGGCCAAGGCTCAGCGCAGGAGGCTCCTCTGGCAGGTTTCTCCCTCGGGCTGCTGGCGGGTGGTTCAGCCCTATTAACGATTTGCTGATTCTCATGGCCCTGGGTGCAGCCAGAGGCTGAAAACTCCTCATTTCCTGTGCAGTGATGAGCCTCTCGTTCCCATGCTGCCTCGGCCTTTTGTCCTGACTGGATTTAGGTTTTGCCACTAGGAAAAAAATCCAAGGGACACAGTGTGGGAGCCCAAATGCTCTGGGTTTGCTCCTAATTTGCACAAACGGACTCTGGCACTGCTGCCCCACTCCCAGGGCACCACAGGCTCTGTTGGAATGTGGCTCAGGAGTGGAGGGACACACACACACTCCTCTGCAGGTGTCTGCTGCTGTGGTGGCAATGGCAAATTGCATGGAAAAAATCGTGCCCTGTCCTGAATCTCAGGTGTTTGCAATCCCACCCTCCATCCCAGGCCAGGGGCACGGGGAATTGGTGCCTTCCCAAGCTCATCTGCCTTTGTCTGCAGCCTGAGCAGCCCCACAGCTCAGCCCCACAGCTCAGCCCCACAGCTCAGCCCCACAGCTCCCTGGGGCCGGGGTGAGTCCCAACCAGGGACCTCAGTCACTCTTTCCATGACGCACTTTTTTTGGGAACATCTGGTTAACATTTTCCAAATGAAACGAGTTCCTCTTTGCTGAAAAATGGCTTCTTTCCTCTTCTCAAAATTGCTGAGATGTGTGAAAAATTGTCCTGTTTTTAGCTTTGCCCGAGGTGTTCTGTCCTTAACCTACTTTCCTGAAGGAAACTGTCTGTAGGGTCAGAACCTGCCACCAGGGTCCTTCCCGAGAAACACCTTCCCTGGACAGTTCCCATTGGATCAGCCTCTGCCTGCAGACACACAGAAAAGTGGGGCAGGACTTTGTTTTGGGGGGGTCACCCTCTTCATCCCTGTGAGGGGACACGATTGTGATTTGACTCCCAACCCCAGGAGCTGAGGGTGTCCCCACTCCAGCAGGGGCCTGGAGCTGCTCCCCACTGCAAGGCCAGGGCTTGGGAGGTCTTCAAGGGCTCAGACCTTCACCCCACAGCCCCCACACCCTCCTGGGAGCCCAGCCCGGCTGTGGCTGCCCAGGCTAATGGGATTCTAAACCTTCCCGTGGAGGGGAGAGTTTGCATCGTTTCCCCCCCACCCTTCAAACCTCCATCCCTCAGATTTGATCGGGCCCTCTGGGGACCGGGATGCCGTTTTGATCTCATTTTGTGTTCCATTTCTGATGTTACACCTTGTCACGGTGTATTAAGTGCCATCAAGCTCCGCGGCGCGGTGACACCGGGGAACCTGACGCTACATGATCGACAAAAACACGCCTGTCCCCGGGGAGCTGCTGCTGCCACCGTGCCAGGCACAGACCCCCTTTCCCTGGCAGCTCCCGTGCCTCTGAGGGGCTGGGAGGGGGGAGCTGAATTCCATTAAACCTGATGTCCCGGAGCCTGACACCTCGCAGAAAGCGAGGCCTCAGTTTAGCAGCAGGACCTGCAGGACCAGCCCTGTTTGCAGCGGGAAATAACCTCGAGGGGCTGCGCCTCCCTGAGGAAAAAACCCCTAAAAGCCGGCTCACAAACAGCTAAAGGACCCCCTGCCCTGCGGAGGGATGGGGACACCAGGGGATATTCGGGCACAACAGCCCACGAGGGGAGGAACAGCAGCCGGTGATGCTCAGGGTGTGCTGGGCTGGAGGGCATCACCCCCCTCCCCGCCTCCCCCTCCCCGCTGCTGCTTGGGGGATCCTCGCTGGTTTAATCCGCAGTTATTTCCCTTATTTCCCTCTGCCGGGTTCCCTGACAATCGTTAATGTGCGAGTTGACTGATTTTCATGGTAATATGCTAAACAAGTGCCTCTTTCTCTCGGCAGCGATCCGGCGGCTCCGCCGGAGCCCCGGTGATAGACTCGGTGCACAATGCCCTGATGCAAGGGAATGTGGCGTGCCAAAGTAATTCCCAGTGAAATCCCGGGGGATTTATGTCAAGGACAAAATAGTGTATCCCATGGGTAAATATAGTTAGCACAGCTGCAAAACAGAATTTATTTCTTGTTTGCGATATCATTTGTAAAGTATGGCATAGGGGAAGCTTTAAAAATGAAATTATAGCAGGCAATAAAAAAAGCTCATAGCACTGTATTCAAATTATGCAACAGTAATATGCCGAGTTCATAAATAAACATCTCTTATTAACCCTTCTCATAACGAAATGGTGTTTTTTCCATGGGAAAAAAAAAAGAAAAGTTGGAGTGAAAAAAAGGTAGCAAACACGGGCGAGGCAGGGCTGCAGAAGGTGGTACCTGTGGGATCCGTGCCATGATCCCTCATCCCAGCTGAGCCCAGCTCCTGAAACAGCAGGAATTTGGGGGCTGGGCATGGCAGTGACACCCCCAGGCCCAGGCCCTGCTCCCCCAGCCCTTCCTGGGTTGTTAAGCCAAGCTCAGAGCAGTTAATCAATTTTGTTTGCATATGCAGGGAGGGCGCTGCCATTTCATTAGCTCAAGTAAGGACTCAGCACACTTTCTGCAGCTTCAATAATTCTCTTTAAAGTTATTGAGAAATGGATGCTTAATTATATTTGCATATGAAAAATAGAGTCTAATTAGTTTGATTGATTATTATTTTAACCTTAATGACATTTTGAGTATCTGTCCCAACTAATAGCAAATGTATTGCTAATAAATCACGAATTTTTATAGCATGTTCTATCGAGCTTCCTTTTGAAATACATTTTATTAATCCACCAGAATGTATTGAAAGTGAAACAAGTCAAACAACCGCTCATTTATTAAACTGTTTAAATGTCAGATTTATACAAGTGTAATAGTACAGGAAATACATCCCCATGAAAGACATCTGTGGGCCAGGGACTCTCCAAATCTTCGTTATTTTAGGGAAATATATTAAGGAGATAAAAATTCAATTATGTCATTTATTGCACTAAATAAATTTATATCGACTGGCATAAATGTTTTGCATTAGCAGATGTTCTCCCCTGCAAACTCTCGGATTTGCTGTGGCCGAGCCCGTCAGGAACAGCCATCCCAGAATTGTGGCACCTTCCAGCAGGATCCCGAGTTTTGTGGGAGTTTAGGATCAGCTCAGACATGGGAATACAGGGAAAAATCCCAGTTGGAACAGAGGTGTCCGATGTGGGGCTTGGGCCAGGCTGGGAGTGAGGAGCCCCCCACCCATCCCGGGATAAGAAAAACTCGGGTTGTTTCTGCACCATCCGTGACTGGAATTCTTGTGGGGGGGTGCTGGTGTCCCTGCCATCAATGCCTTAATTAGAAATTAGGATAGCCACATTGGCATAAATTAAATCAGACTAAAGATGATTAACAAAGTAATGCAAGAAATCATTAAATTAAACCACTGCGCCAAGTCCACTGCTGATCTATCACAAATTTGGGCGGCTAATGAGGTCTTAATTAGCGAGTTCGGTTGGAATAATTCATGTCATTCCATTTGCAGAAGATACTTTATTTTTTTTCTTATTTTCTTCCAAGACTCGACGCAAATTTATCAACAAATGGGCCCAGAAACAAACAAACAAACAAACAAACATGTCCCTGTGCCAGATCAGGCTCTGGCAGTGAAAGCTGGGAATTGCAGCAGAGGGGTTGGTTGCCCCCTTTTCCAGGGCTGAGCCTGCACCCACCACCCTGCCCATCTTTTTGGGGATGGAGTCAGAGTTTTGTGCCGCAGCTCCGAGCAGCGGCCAGAGGGTCCCCAGCGTGTGGCACCGGGCGGGAGCAGCAGCGGCTGTGCCACCGCAGGGCTGCGAGTGGCAGTGTCCGCAGGGGAATGAGCCCCGAGCAGAGCAGCCCCGGCGCTGCCAGCCGGGAATTGCTCCATTGCTGGTTGCCAATGGGGAGTGCCAGAGGCGGCGGGAGGAATCTCCTCGGGCTCAGCCCGCCGGGGAAGGTGGGGACCCGCCGGGCTCCGAATTCCGTTCGTGGAATCATGGAATGACCAACCGGATTTGGTTGGGAGGGAGCTTAAAGCTCATCTCGTTCCACGCCCCCGTCATGGGCAGGGACAACTTTCACTATCCCAGGTTGCTCCAAGCCCTGTCCAGCCTGGCCTGGGACACTTCAGGGATCCACAGCAGCCGCAGCTTCTCTGGGCACGCTGTGCCAGGGCTCAGCACCCTCACAGGGTAATCCCAGGGGTGGTGCTGTGCCAAGGGCAGGGAGGGGTACCAGGGTCCCCAAAAGCCAGAGCAGCTCCTCAGCTGCACCTCGTGGGGATGTGCCAGAGGCTGGGAGCCAGCACTGCGCTGTCTGCTGGAAAATAAACCTTCCAAATTGCCCGTGGCAGGTTTGGGAAGTGCCTCAGTGCTGGAAACAAGGATGGGGAAGCCAAACAGGGAACCCCCAGCACCTCCCCTCCCATCCAGGGGTTTGTGATCCATCTGCCCTGGATCCCCAGAGCCAGAGCTCCAGAAATTAGGGGATTTTCCACCTGGAATTGTACCAGAATTAGGTACTGCTGGGTCTCCCGCCCCAGCACAGCACGGGAGAAGGACAGAAATGAACACTGATCCTGTCAGCCCTGAGATACAGAACAGTGGGAACAAGGAATGATCAGAAAGAGCCAGGGAGGGTGACCTGGAAACCTCGTCTGCATGCACCAAGGGCTGCTGCCGTGACTACTGCGTGGGATGTGTTTGGGGAATTAAGCAAAGCACATCACTTTTTTTGCATAATTGAATTCTCTGCATATTTTTTTCTTTCTGTGCATAATCTTCCTTTCATGTTGTTCATGTACTTCCTAGATAATTCAGAGGTTACTTTCCTTGAAAAGAAAATACTGAAAGAACCTATGGCACTATATCCTTAAGTATTCCACTTGTTGTGAGCTCCCCAAGGAATCTTACAGACACTAAACATCAGTGGAAAAATATTCAATACATTTTCAGAACAGCTCTTTGTACTCGAAATACTCTGGTTGATATTAAAATATTCTCATCCCCCCTATAATTTGTAAGAATTCTTAGAAGTAAGAGGACTCTATTTCTTCCAAATTCTGTTTGGTGGTGGCACGGTGGGGACAGGGCAGGGGTCAGTGTGTGCCCAGCACCGCTGCCAGCCTGGGGGTCACATCCTGCACCTCCCAGCCCAGCCTGGACAGGCAGGGATCACACTCTGCTTCCCAGCACACGAACAAAAGGAGACGTGGAGGAGGAGAGGAGCGGAAAATTGCCCAGTGACATTTCACCGGCAGCTCTGGCACCGCTCAGCCCCGGCTGGAGAGGGGTGGGGGACACGGGAGCCCTGGGGGAGCAGGGCCGGGGCAGCGGCGGGGCCGGGGCATCCATCCGGGACTCTG
>VWYE01005344.1:161894-178516 GCA_013398995.1 Alaudala cheleensis
CCCACTTTATCTCCCAGGGCAGAGCACTGAGTGCCACGTTCAGTGATTCCTCGGACACCTCCAGAGGTGGTGACTCCACCATGGGAAGGGCAGCCCCCTCCAGTGGCTGACGACCCTTTCTATGAAGAAACTCCTGGAAATTCCTTTCCATGGAGGAATTCCTGGAAATTCCTTTCCATGGAAAGGCAGCTGGGGACAGCAGTGACACAGCCACAGCAACCAATTCAATCCCCATGGAAAAAGACTCTGGTTTTTGGATTCAAGGAGCAGGTGGCCAAACCTAGAGATACTGAGAGAGTTTTTAAAAAACCCCACATTATAAAATGACCAAAATGTATTTCCTTAACTCCAGTGAAACCACAGTGGGCAAGGAAAGGTAGCTCCAATTTCAATGCTCTCATTTGTTTTACTTGTCTCCTGCCAGCTGAAAATAGAGCCTGGGGTGTCCTTGGGCTGTGATGTCCAGGGAATTTCCCTGCTGTTCTCAGCACCCACCTGTGTGACAGACCCCAAACAGCAGCTCCCAGCCTCCTGTACCACTCAGAGTCTCCAAAACCTGTGGCTGCCTGGGGTCTTCCTCTTGGTTTCATCAAAGTTCCTGGAATCACATGGAAACATTCCTCTGTCCCAGAAGTTTGGGAGTCTCCTGTCCCATCTTTCTGCAGGATTGGAGTGTGGAGATGACCTGCACAGGGGACAGGTGCCTGTGGAGCTGCTGGGATGTGCCTGGGGCTGGGGACACGTCTCCCCTGCTGGGGACACGTCTGGCAGCCGGGGACAGACTGCGCAGTGAGAACACTGATCTTCCAGTCTCAGGAAAAGCTACAGCTTCCACCAATCATTTTTATACCCGCTAAACAAAACCTGACAATCAGGATTTATTGCTTATAATATTAAGTGAAGTTTAATTTAGACCATCTATAAAAGTCCCATTCCAGAGTGTTTCCCAAAGATCCTCGACACTTTAAAATAAAGAGGACAAATACTGAAGTGCTCTCGGAATGTTATGGGACAATTTCCTTTTATGTTGCCATTCAGTGATGTTTTCTCTCTGGCTGGAACCCAACGTTTCAATGAATTTTTCAGACTCTATCAGCCTCCTTTCCCTCCCGAGCTGCCAAACGATGCTCAGTCGAATGAGCTCGCCTTGGCAGGACAACATCCAGCACTCGGCATTCCCTGGAAGCCCCAGCCCATTCCAGCTCACTCAGCTGAGCACGTGTGGCATGCAACACGTGTAAGGGACCCCTCGGAGCTGCTCCTGATCCCCCCCTCCCCACCTGCCAGAGGGAATGGGGACAAAGGGGTGACCCCCAGGCCCAGCTCCCTGCGGGGACTGCAGCTGGCTCAGTGCTGAGCCCCAGGTGATGGATTCCACTCTTTTGTTCTGGATGTTTCCCTGAAGGTTGAAGGCAAGTGGTGGCAGGGTTAGAGAGAAGCAGGATGTGTTCCTTGGTGAGGCAGTGCCCATCCCAGCTCTGCCAGGCTCTGGGGTGCCAGGAGCTCTCTGGGCTGCTCCCAGTCAGCTCCGTGGATCGACAGAAAGCAGAGTAGGATCTGCTGGAGGCAGAGCTGGAAATGGCACGGTGGTGACGGAGAGCATTGCTATGGAAACTCCATCAGTTACAGTCCTCTGGCTCAATCTGCTCCTGGAACCAGCCGGGCTGGGAGGAGAGGTGGGGGGAAAAAAATGGAGCTGGGAAGAGTGAGACGTGAACTCACCTGGAGACAGCGAGGGCGCCGGGCTGAGCCCATCCATGGCTGCAGATGGGAGCTCTCGTTAGGAAGCACTGCTTCAAAAATCAGCAGAATTTTAATTAGGCATTGACATGCTTTATTCCTAATGACGAAGAGCTTGACAGCCGTGACAGGTGCTGTTAATTACAGCCTCTCCCAGCACTGGAGCTCCCCGCCCTGGGAGCGGCACCCGCAGTCCTGGAAGGTTCTGGGGGGTCCCACAGCCAGCCCCCCTGGGGGCCTTGGGGTGGGGTTTGGTGTCTGTGGGGTGAATGTCTCCACGAGGGTGAGCTGCTCCTGAGGGTGAGCAGTTCTGGGATCTGTGCTGCTGCAGGTGGCTCAGCTCACCAGTGACCCCTGTGTGAGAACAGGAGCTGTTCCCCAGTTCAACCCTTTGCCACAGGGTGGGCAGAGCAGAGAGAGTTCCTGGTTGTAAAGAATGTTTCTTTAGTTTGCTATTCACCCCCAAAATACAAGGGATGAGATCTTTGGGGTGAGATCTTTGGGATGGATGTTTGCAGAGCTCTTGGCATTATGACTTTTCAACCTGAGCTCCCGACATCACAGGGAATCCCTTGCAGGACCAGTTTGCTGCTGGAGAGGCAAACCATGGTGAGTGACCCTCCAGGACCCACTGGCCTTGGCAAGAGGAATTTCTTGATGCCACTGCCTTTGGTTTTACACAGAGCCCGTTCCTGAGACGGAGCCTGACAAGCAGGCGGGGCAGAGGACTCGAGGCAGGTTTGCTTGTTCATCTCTCAGTGTAGTGAACTGGTGCTTCTAATAAACCCCGGAAATGATGGTAAATGTGTTTTAAAATTTTGTGACAGTGCATGCACAAATCACCAATTAAAGGCTCCCTAAGTGCCCATTAACATGATAAGTCGTAACAGCTCCGAAAGAGACATTATTGTTTATCACGTCAGCGACCCGTGGATTAAGGACTCCCCAAGTACACATTGACAGGGGGAGTGGAACATCTCTGGAGCTGTTCCTGCACTGCTGCACTCGGCTGTGGAGAATGGCAGCACTGGGGAGCCAGGGCAGAGCACCCAGCCCTGCTCAGCACCCAGCCCTGCTCTGCCACGAGGTTCTGGCTCCCACAAGCTCCACCAGCCCTCCAACCCCGCTTTAAAAAAAAAACAGCCTTTAAAAAATTAAATTCTCATTAATCTCCTCGTCCCACACATCCCCCATCCTGCCTCGTCAACCTGCAGCAATCTGAGCAGGAATGTGATCTGTTTTGGAGAGGCTGACAATCACCGCACCCACTGTTTTCTAACAGAGGCATTTTTTTTGCTCTTTTATTTGCAAATAGCAGCAGTTTGTGCTTCAAATTCTTCGCTTCGAATCAAAAAGAACTTTTTTTTTTTTAAATTTCCTTTTCCCAAAGCCAAAATATGACAGCCAAAAATGGAAGCACTGTGCAGGGGCTGTGCTGCCAGGGAGACTTGTGGGAGCTGTAGTCCCTCGGCTGTGATCCCAGCACAGCCCCAGGGCACAGCACCACCGAGCTGCCCCCATTCCAGTGGCAGCTCCCACTCTTCCCTTCATCCAGGAGTAAAGGTGTCCATTTCCAGTTTCTCCTGTTTGCTCCCACTCTGTTTCCAGCTCCTTGGCCACGGCTGTGAGGGAGGAGGAAGAGCAAGACTCTTCACCAGCACCATCTTTCAGGAACCCCAGCACGTCCAGGGGGCACAGGGTGGTGGCACAGGGCTCTCCTGTGGGAGCACAGGCTCCCTGGGGAGCACAGGAACTGCTCCCAGGAGGGTCCCCATCCCCAGACAGGGACACATGGGACATTGTGGAGCCCCCACAAGTGGTGCCTCTCCGTGAGGACCCCCCTGGCTCTGCCTGTGCCCAGGATCTGGGCAGGAGCTGAGCCCGTGCTGTGCTGAGCAGGGCAATCCCTGCTCAGTGTGATCATGTCTCTTAATTTCCAGCCACCCTCATTCCGAGGCAGGCCAGATAATTATACACAATGCACAATTTGTGCAGGGAGCGCCAATTCCCAGGCCTATAAACATCCCATTTCCCATTCTGGCTGCACTGACAGAGTTGTATGGTTCAATTTCTACTGAAGCCCTCATACGCTGTCTGGTCCCATGAAGAGCTCTTGGCTTTACTCTGCTCATCCCAATTATTGTCTCAGGACCTCAAGTCAGGCAGGATTCAGGCTGAATTCCCCAAATCTCTCCATTAAACAGATCTCTTCTTGTTAGAACCTATTTATTCAAGATGCAAATGACAGGCTCCCTCCCTGGTTGGAATAATTTTCATTCGGAGCCAAATAACACGCTGTAGTCTTCCTGGCATGAAGAGGTGAGCTATTAAAAATGGGAAGGAAATACAGTCAGGCAACTCCATTCCTCGCTTCAGGCCTTCTTCATCAATATTTCACTTAGGAAGCCACAGCTCCATTTTAAACAGGAGCCCTGTACCAGCCAGATGGCAGCCAGGAATGCCGTGGCACCTGTTGGAGCTGGGGCTGGATGCATGGATGGGCAAAGCAGATCCCCTCTGCCTCAGTGTCCCTGGCACCAGCCCCAGCCAGCAGCCCCGGTGAGATTGGTGTCCCACAGCTCCTTGCTCCACAATGCTGCTGCCTGCTGGTGCTTCCCGGGAAAGGGGGACCAGGAGCTCATGGTGAGGTGGGTCCTTCTGGCTCTGTTCTGCCCATCACCCACTCATGGCTTGACCTTGGAAAAAGCACCAGAGACCAGTCCGAGCCCCCAGGGGTTGCACTCATCCCTCGTTTTGCCTGGATCCCTCCCAAGGATTACAGCACGATGGGCCTGTACCCACCTGTGGCTGCTTTCCTGAAGGAGATGGAGAGCTGAGGAGTGGAGCAGGAGGGAGGAGGCGGGACAGGCAGGGCCACCCAGCCCAGGGATGGCACCTCCCTGCTCCCGGCTCCGGTTTGCTGCTCCCACCATTCCCGCAGCCCCGGCGAGGCTCCGGGGAGAGGGAAGGCTCCAGGGAGATAGCAGGCTCCGTTACAAAGGGAGAGGAGCCTGTTATTTGATCCAAGAGCTCCAGGAGCAGAGATGAATAACGAGCCTACTGCACATCCACTTGTTTTCCTCAACAGTCAGACTTGGCTTCTTTCCCTCCCGATCCGAGACCAACAAACCTGTATTTGAGACTCCCCCGAGTGTTCCGTAACCATGCCAATGTGTTCGCCGCTTCCCCCACGGCGCGCTGCCGGCACCGTGCAATTACACCTGACACCGTGTATTTAGCGGGCTTCAGTCACATCAAACGCCGCGCCGGGCGGTGTCTGAGGCAGGGGCTGCCTCCCGCTTCCCAGCCGTGCCAAAAAAAAAATAAAACTTCCCACGTGAGCGCGCACACATCACCTGTGCAGGTGTCCGGAGCCCGGTCCCGCTGTGGCTGTGCGGGGACAGCCCCGGGGTGTCGCGGTGCTCCTGCCCGCAGCCAGCGCAGGTGACCAGGTGCCACCTGCCAGGAGAGGCGGGATGGGCCGTGGCACATGGCGTGGCACGGGCTGGCGGCCGATGTCGCCTCCGGCCGGGTCCCTTGATGAGGAGCCCCCGGCTCGCATCCTTGGGAGCAGGGGCTGCTCCGGCTGCTGCCTGCGCGGAGCAGATGAGTAATCAAAACTCGCATTGCCGGCTCCGGTGCCAGGATGGGAAACAGGAATGGGAAGCACATAACGAAGCCATTAATATGCTAATGACAGCAGGAGGCTGTGCGGAACCACTCTGCCTGTCCTGACTGCAGCCTTGGGATGCTTCCCAAATGTTTCTCGTCCCTCCGTGGGTCGATTTGGCTTGCAGAGATGCTGGCAGTCCCTCTCGTCTGGCTAAGCCGCGAGAACCCCCAAGGCTGGGCCCCAAAAGCATCATCATCATCCTCCTCATCCCTTGGGAGATGCCTTATTCGGGAGATCGGAGCTGGCCAAGAGCTTCGGGGTCGGGGTGTGTGGAGAAGGGTTTGCTGTGCCGGGGTCAGGGGGAGGATTTCCGTGCTCGTTCCCGCTCGCAGGGACGGCAGAGCGGTGCCACCGTGCCCCGAGAGCAGCCAGCAGCTCGAGATTTTCGAGCCACTCGTTGCGTGCCCTCGCTGTCCCTCTTGTCCCTGATGAGAGTCCCCGGCGCTCCAGCTGCTGGCCCGGAGCTCCTCGGGGTTTATTTATAGGAAGTTAACAAGGATCTTCAGGGCAATTGTGGAGTAATGGGAGCTCTTACAGGTTTATTTTATTGAAACATTTTTTGACGTTAAATCAGCAATTTCTCTGTCAATCCTGGGAAGCTGTTCCTGTCTTGTCAGTGAATCTTAACTGGGGACAGAGCAGGGCTGAGTGCTGGGTCCTGCACCTCACAGAGCAAAAAAAGGGATATTAATTAGCAACTAATGCCATTATCAGCATCCTCAGGGTCTCCCACTGTCCCACAGGCACCACGTGTTCCCTCCAACCACAGCCCCTGGGGTCCAGGATGGGACCTTGGGGACAAGGAGGTGGCAGCAGAGGGGCCCCTGACCCGGGGCCCGTGCCCATCCCTGACAGGGAATCACCAAGTTCTGCAGCTCCGTGGGGCTTGTCCTGCCTTCCCTCGGTGTGCTGGCTGCTCTCACTGGTGGCAGAGACATTGGATTGCGTCCCTGAATGAGTATAGAACGTTAGAGACAATAAATACATTTTAAAGCCGGGGATGCAGAGTGTCAGCTGAGCCATTTCCCCTCAGTGAAAGGAGCCGGGAATGGGAGCGGCAGAGCCACCACGATCCTATTTCAGACTTCACACGGCATCTGCAATAACATCAGCGCCATCCAAAAAGCAACAATACACAGTTTATGAGCACCTGAAGTGCCTGTTGTACCTGTATTTACTCCATTAGGTTGTGTCACATCGCATTTGAAGTGGAGGCTTCGAGGCTCGGGCTGCTCTCACGCTGCAGGAGGCAGGAGGAATCCTCCCAGACAAGGGAAAGATCCCACACGGATTCCTCATCATGGCAATTGCATGGAAATTGGGGTACTGGCAGCACGGGTGGGAACACACGGAGCACAGCATCCCTGGAAAAGGTCCCAAATCCCTCTCTAAGCTTGATAGGAGCAGGCAAAATACAGTAGAATGAGGTGGAAAGGGGGTAAAAAATGAGTATTCTGAAAAAAATCCAGTTATATGGGTAGACAGAGGGATAATTAAATGGAGAGAGATGGATAAATAGCTGGGTAGATAAACAGGTGTATAGAGTGTGTGTGAACACACATTATGGAGGCACATGAGAAGATTTCCACAGTCTGTTTTCCCTTCCACCTTCTTGTGCCCCTTCAGAATTCCCATTTCCTTTACAGTTCCCTGATTTGCACTGATTTTGGAACGGTGGCCACAGTGCCCAGGGCTGGTGGCCAGGCAGCAAGGGGTGGCACTGCCACACCAATGTCCCTGGTGGGTCCCTGCATGGCAGAGCTAAGAGGGGACACGTTCATCAGCACCGCCAGGGTTAGGGGTGACAGTGACAATTGTTACAGACTGTAATTTCTAAATTTTAACCACAGATGGAGGTGGGGGGGAAAAAAAAGCACTTTTTAATTAGCACAGTCACGGCTCCATGGAAACTTTGGGGCAATCCTGTCTTTCTTCTGCTTTGGTGACTTCAGGAGAACATGAACCATCCAATTATCCAATCATTTCTACACCACCCGAGCAGCAGCTAAGAAAGGGGGAAAGGTCAGCACATTCCAGAGAGCGGGACTAAAATGCCTTCATTTTCTCTAATATCTGTCTGTTTAATTACTGGAACAATTGTTTGAACATTTTAATATATTAATTTAGCAGGAGGATAATCTCATGATTACAAATTCGCTTCTAATTGTGTGATCACAAATTCGCACGGGCCGTGATCAACTGAAAAGTTGGAGCTTGAGCTGAAGTGAAATCTGGAATTTTTAGGGGGAAAAAAAAAGGAAGAGGGGTGGGAAAATGCTTTGGGAATTGTGTGCTGTGTATTCCATGCCAGGAGGGTGCTGGTCCCACTGGGGTGGGGCAGGGGCTGCCCTGGCTGTGGGGTTTGGGGCCCTGGAAGGGCTGTGAGATACCAGGACTGATCTGGGGGAGAAGCAGCCATGGAAGCAAAAGGATTCAAGGATTCTGAATCCTGAGGGTATTTGATCCAAGCTTCTCTGAGGGTATTTCATCCCCATCCTCCTGGGAAGGGGTTGGCTTCGAGTTTTCCTGAGAAGGAGCCAGTGGAACATCAACCCACAGCACCTGGGGCTGGGCTTTGATCACAGCATTTTGGGTTTTGCTTGAAAAGGTCCATATTGATAATTGATTAATTTACAGCCACTGGAGCCAGGGATCCCTGAGCTGCTGCAGCCCTCCAGCCCCCCAAATTCCCCAAGGGCAGGGGGGCAGGCTCAGCCAGGGGCGTTCTCAGGGGCTCCCAGGGAACTCCCTGGTCCCGATGGTCCCATGGAGGCTGGGGCAGGGCGTGTCTCTGTGCACAGCTCAGGTGCCATTTCTGCCGCCACGAGCGAGGGGAGAGAATTGGTCTTTGACAGCTCCTCATAGAAATGTCACCGAGTGTAAACACGGGGTGACCTTTGCTGCTCCCCCGGCTCCTCGGGGAGCCGCCGGCGAATTCAATAACGGAGCCAGCGGGGCCTAAACGATGTCACCTCCCCTTTTAAGTAAATTACTGTCCAATGCACCTGGCCTGGTGCCTTTGGTGGCCGTCACACGAGGCACCTCTGCCCTCCCAGCTGTTTGCTGAGACCTCCAGAGCCCCTCCCGTCCCCCAGGGTGTCCCCACGGTGCCACCACTGCCCCCTGCCCACGCCCCTCGTGGGTAATGGGGGTCAGGGCTCAGGCAGGGCAGGGGTCCCTCTGCTAAAGGACACGGGGACACGGGGGAAGTGAGATCCCTGCCCCCACATCCCCTGGGACGTGCTCATCCCTGCCCGCTGCTGGCAGCTTTCCTTGTGCTGATGCGATTTTCAGTTACCAGAGAAGTTCCCAGATTTCTGCCTTTGTCCAGTATCTTCCAGAGTATCTCATCCCAGACAACAATTCTATAATCCAACCGTGACAGGACAATCAGTCACACTCTAAATTAAGCATCTCAAATAAGGATTTATTAGAATTAATCAGACAATTAATGCGTGGCCATTAAATGGAGTTTATTAAAATACATCTAAGTGTATTAACTGTTTAATAGGAGAGACATTGGTTAGGGAGCTGGCAAAAAGCTTTCTAGTTGTCCCCTCTCTCCCAAATTTTTGGTGGGCAGCACCATGAGGGCAGGGAAGGAGAAGGGAAGGGGAAATGAAAGGAGGACAGGGCTGGCACCAGCACTCGAGTCCTTCCTGAGCCCTCCGGTGCTGCCCAGACAGGAGCAGTTTATCCCGGTCCCAGCTCCACGCCTGGTGCTGTCACTGCCTTTCTCTTCCCCCTCTCCTCTGAAGTGCCTCCATCACCTCGAGTGCCATCTCCAGCCACTCCAGATCATCCCATTTATCCTTTTGCACTTGTGCGGAGCTTTACACTTGCAAAGCAGCCCTTCACTAATTAATCAGATGTTAATGATTCCTCCAAGGTGCAGCGGAGCAGACAGCTATCAATCCTCGCCTCTCCCTCCGCATCTCCCCCGCCTCCACAATTAGATTCCAGCCGATTTTCCTCCTACTTTGCTCTGTTTTCCCTGTGGCCTCTGTTCCGGGGAAGGACGGTGCAGCAGCATCCATCAGCCCCGCGCTCATTACTGCACACACTGAGCCGGGCTTGGCTGCCTTTCCTGCCGGTAATTCCAGCCTGGGAGCGCAGGAAGGGCAGGCAGGGAGAAAGCACGGCCAGGCTGCAGATATTTGGGTCAGCCTGGAGAAGCTGAAGCTGTTCTTAGAGAAATGACACGTCCTAGAGCCAGCCCACACCTCCCACCCTCTTCTTGGTGGCTCAGGAGGGAGGTGGCATTTCCCGGGTGTTCCCAGGGGCACTCCCAGCGCTGTCAGGTCCTGGGGAAAGGAGGTGGGTGATCGGGATTCTGTGTGGGAAGGGAGAAGGTGAAGGGCTGGGGGCTGCTGCCTCTCTCCTGGCTCTGTCCCCTCTGCAAACAGAGCTGACCTTCAGGAGAGCAAAACACCCCATTCCTCAAAGCAGGATCCTGTTCCTGCTGTCCCAAACCAACCGGCCACAACCCCGTGGGGATGAGGAGGGGCAGAGATGCAGAAGCACCCAGCAACTGGCAGTTTTTGGGGACCACCAGCCCCTCCAGAAACCCGGCATGGGATCGGGGAAAGCTCCTGGCTCCTGGCTCTGCACTCCCCGTTCCCAATGAAGCCGCTGGGAAGGGAGCAAGGGGAAAAGGGCAAAGCAAACCCACAGATTTTTATGATATGCAAAAATATTCCAAGACAATGCAAATGAAGCAATTTAGCCTTGCAGGCATTCCTCTGCGCACCATTATTAAAAGTTCCCGGTCTGGAATTGCCATTTCTAATCGCAAGTGGGATCCGAGGCGGGCGGAGCCAGAGCTGGGGCCGGGCTGGGGCCGGGCAGAGGTGAGGAATGCGGGCCGGAATCGGAGCCTGCTGTGCCCATGCTCAAAGCCCCCAGGAACATCAACACTCCGTGCTCAGGGGTCCGCGGCAGGGGACAGGGAGGTGGGATGGGGTCCATGCAGAAATGGGTTCGATTTTACTGAGCTCCTCAGAGCCTAGGATGGGACACAGGGCTCCAAGTCACCCCCTCCCATCATATCCACACCCCAGAGAGCCTCTCAGCCCTGAACTGGGGAGCACTGGTGAGACAGGGGGAGCGTGGTCGGAGCAGAGGAGCTGGGGCACACGAGGGGTTCTGAAGGAGCACATGAAATCCGTAATTATAATTACAATAATGGCAACTCCGTGAGCAGCTGAATTCACCCCAGCAGTGGTGATGTAACTTGGCAGGGCTTATCAGAAGGAAGGGCAGATCCAATTAGGAATCAACGGTGGAGCAAACACCCCTCACCCAGCCACCGGCTTCTGCTGGGAAAGGCTCTCCCCTCCCCAAATTCCCAAGTGAGGTCCCCTCCCAGTGACAATGTCTGTGCCCTGGTGCTGGGAATGCTGGCTCTTGTCCCGTGATGGCCCCTCATGATACCTTGTTTGTGTGAATTGCAGTAACTCACTTAAGAACCTGGCTATTTCTGTCAGTTTGGTTTCCAGGGAGGCTATTCCTGCTCTTTGTCTGAATTTTCCCTTTCTAAAAGTTCACTCTTTTCACTTGGCTTTTCTTCCTCTTTTCTTTTCCTCCGAGGAATTACGAATTTCGTTCTCTCGCAGCCATTCCCAAGCAGCCTGCTGCCTTCGCATTCCCGACTCATTCCTCTGCTGATTAGCACCAGATCCAGAAGAGTTTCCTCTCCATTTGTATTTATAGCAGCGCTTACAAAACGGTTCGGTGCGGAGGAATTCGGCAGGGCCCTGTGAAATAACCTGGAATGGGAGGGGTGAAAGGAGACACAGAGGAAGCGGCTTTTGTTTGGCCAAAGAAAAGTCTGAGGGGAGAGGAGAGGACGGACTTGGAAATGCAAAAGGCAGCTGAAGAAGAAAGTCACGCACTGCTGGCTCCTGCGGGGAAGAAAGGGAATTTGGGCTTTGTGCGAAGGATAAAGAGGCTTTTCAGGCCAGGAAGGACGAGCAGCTGTCGGGAAAGGCTCAATCCCTGTTTGCCGCTGACCTCCAGCGGCGGCTCCGAACCCCTGGGCTCCCCACGACGGGGACTGGCCACGGCCGCTTCCCAGGAACCCTGCTGAGGGCAGGAGCTCTGAAATCCCGGGATCCTGCCCCTATTCACCCCCCTGTCCCTGTCCCCACCCGTCCCTGGTAGCTCCTGCCCAGCGACACCAAGGAGCCGCTCCCGCTTCCATAAGGGACTAACGATGTCAGACTAATTAATAAGCAATGGAAGTGTAAACAATGGTGTCAAAGGGAATTTAATTATTGGCAATAGAATATGATTTTGATTAATACAATTAGATTCTTTAATTGCATTAGTAAAACCAAAAACTAGCTCCAGGTCGCTTCTCTTCGTTTGAAATTTCCAGCTAAATGAACTCCAGTCCTTCTGTCCTCTCTGTGGAAGGATCTGTGGCATGAGGACAAGGACCTGCTGGCCCAACACAGGGCAGGGCCAACACAGGTGACACTCAGCTGGTCCCTGGCTCCGTGGAGAGAGTGCAAAGCCCTTCTCACCCCATTTCCACCTGATCCCTGGCAGCCCAGGACAGCCCCGTGTCCTGCTGCTGCTTTGGGAGAGCAGTGGAGATGCTGCTGGTGGCCTTGTGAGCATCGGGAAGAGGAAAGGCCCCCCAGATTTTTGGATTTTTTGTGGAAGAGTCAGGGAATGTTGGAGTTGCTGGTGGTGCCAGTTGTGCAGCAGAGCGGGCCCTGGGCTCCAGCCGTGCAGAGACAGCTCAGCTGGCTGGGCAGCACTTCCAATTACGGGTGATCAAAATCTAATTATTGGCTTTAATGGGAGCTGAATCTGGCCTGAAGAATGCGGGAACAATTATTCCGGGCTCCTGTTACATTAAACGGGAGCGACAGGACAGCTCCCTTTCCTCATCATGAGGAGACCAGGGCTGGAGAAAAGCTCAATAAAAACTTGGGTTGATTTTTTTGGGGTTTCTTTTTGTTCCAGGAATGGGAGCTGTGGCAGATCTCAGCCCAGGGACACCCCAGGGGTTCATGGAATGCCAGAATGCTTTGGGTTAGAAGGGATTTCAAAGCTCATCCAGTTCCACCCCCCTTCCTCTATCCCAGCCCTGTCCAAACCTGGCCTTGGACACTTCCAGGGATGGGGCAGCCACAGCTTCTCTGGGCACCCTGTGCCACCACCCTCACACAGGAGCTCCTCCCCACTGGCCTGCTCTGATGTGAAGCTGTACTCGAGGCAATTAAAAAAATTAAGCTCAATAAAATAAAAGCTTTTCTTTGCAGAAAGTTCTCGTGTGGAATTGACAATTTGCCGGAATGAGGAGGAACTTTTGAGCACAGTTTCCCACATCCCCACAGGAGCTTTTCTGTTGTCATTTACATTAATACTGAAACCAGCACATCAATTATAAACACACCCCTGTCCATGCAGGAGCAAAAGCCACTGCACAGCTCAGGGATTCCCTTGTAGGGTTTTAAACCCTGGGATGTTTTCCTTGGGGCCGTCCTGGCACCATGGGAAGGTTTCAGCCCCGTTCTCCCCCTCCCTGTGGTGCAGAGCTCTGGAGCCCCACGGGAGCACCATCCCCACCCTGCAGGACACTGGGGACATCAGGCCTGGCCTCCTGCCCTGCTGCCAGCTCGGAGCAGGGGCTGCTGCCAGCACCTCCCTGAGATTGGGGTGAGATCCTGGTGAGAATGGAGACAATTTTTCCCGCTGTGCGTGTTCCACCCGCTGGACTGTGGCGGCTCTTTGTGAGCTATAAAAGATGTGTTTTAGCCCTAGAAAAGCTGTGTTTTAGGATCCAGTTTGAAATTCTTATTTTTCTACCGCACAGAACAGAACAGCTCCGATTCAGCCATTATCAGAGGGATCTGTTTGTGGAGTTATTTTTGGAGGAACACGTTTATTTAGAGGCTTTTTTGAGGAGGTGCCACAGGTGTCCCAGGGCACTTCCCTCAGGCTGCCCTCTCACCCCTGGGGTGAGATCCTGAGGGGAGAAATATTCACCTATATGGGAGAAATAATTCCCTAAGAGGGTGGGGAAGGCACAGATTGTCCAGAGAAGCCACATCCCTGGAAATGTCCAAGACCAGGCTGGACAGCCCAGTGCTGGTGCCACCCCATCCCCCTCCCAGGCAGGAGCTCCCAGGTGAGCAGCAGGTCTGAGGTAGGCAGGCAGCCAGAAAAAGGAGAGTATCTGCTCCAAAACAAAGCATAAAGCACTTTTTTTGAACAAAATTTCCCTTTGTTTCTAGCAAAAAAGCAGATTTATGGGTTAATAAACATCTACGATTGGCCTCCGAAAAAATACACTCAGGTAGACAGAAATTAGTCATTCAAATTAACTATAAATTAAGATCAGCCTAATTTACGTCCATTAAAATGGGAAAGCATATTATCTCCCATTCAAAGGAATTTGTATTTGATGCAAATAGGACAAATTCAGAAAGTTTGGAAATGTTCTCTGATTGTTCATTTGCATCGTTAACCGGCGGAGAATGGGCCTGTGATTTCAAAATGGGAGAACAGAAGGAACAATAATTAGTTATGTAAATAATGTGGCATTCTTGTTTATAATTAGTCCAAGGATAAAATAAAATCCACGCATGTCACAGGACTCATTTTCGTATGCAAATGAACAATCAAAATTATAAACGGTAATAATGCAGTTTGGGAGAATGTGGCATTTCAAATTTATTAGCCCAGGCAGAAGCCGGAGCTGATTCCAGTTGACGTTGGGAGATTTCAAAGGTACCTCCAGGATGGAAAAAACATCCAAAAAAAAAAAGAGAGAAATGAGAGAGAGCAGGAGGAAAAAGTGTGGGATCACCTGTTGGAGTTGCTCCTGAGGGGAGAGCAGTGCAGAATTCCCTGTGGCTCTGGGAAAGGATGGGAATGCTGCACGCTCCAGGACTGGTCCTGTGCCAGGAATGCTCCTCCTTAACAAAACTGGAGGGATGTGGGAATGCTTTAAAATTCCCTGAGATTACTGTGGTCTGTAAGCACTGAGGTGGTCTCGTTTTTCCCAGGAAATTGTGGTGGAGAAGGGAGATGGGGCTGGAAAAATTCCCACTGGGGTCTGACATTCCACAGGCTGTGCCAGCACACAGGTGCACATGTCACAGAGAGGGTCACAGATCCATCACTGTGACACAACCCCATGGGAATTCCCCTTCCACACCCCTAAAAAAGCCACATTTCCACCCATTCCTGTCAATCTCATTTCAGTCCCTGCCGTGAATTTTGGCCCCAGTGGTTCAACACCGACAGCTTTGGACAGTGACAGGAGCTTGGAATGTCTCTTCCTTTTCTGTCCCACGTGGCTGGGGCATGGAACACGAGCATCAGTCCCAATTTTTTGACCTATCCAGGGTCCTTTGAGCCCCTGCCAAGGACACAGAGGAGCCTCTGCCCTCCCTGCCCATCCTCGGGAATGGCTCGAGCCAGGGGATCCTCAGGACAAGCCGAGCTCTAGGAATGTAAGGGATTAAATAACGGCATTAAATTATTAATTATGGCTCATCTTGCTGCAGAGTGCGGAACAGGAGTCAGAATCTGCATCAGGGAGGACGGGACATCTCGGGAACAGGAATGCTCTGGCTGCTCTCTTAAAATATGCTCCCACCTCAGCTTGACACCGGAGCCGAGGGCTCTCAGCGGAGCCGAGCCGAGCCGTGTTGGATAATAAAAGCAAGGGAAGAACTTTAATTAAGGCTCCTCAGGCAGATGCTGCTGAGGGGATGTGTGGGGGTTGCAGCTCAGACTCTCCTGGCCAGGGCTGCTGGGGAAGGAGCTGCATGGGAGGCACTGGGGGGAACAGCTCCGTCCTGATCCCCCAGAGGGACAGAGGGACCCGCCCTGGATGCCACCACCGGGAGTCCTGGTCACCCTGAAGGGCTGTGGAGGTCACTCCCATGGAACTGCCAGTGCTCCAGGAGAATCAGATCTTTGTCCAGTCCCAAGCCTCTGGGTTAGGGAGGGAATTCTCAAAGGAAACACATCCAAAAGTCAGGCCGGGATGCCCAGCATCCCTCTCCTCAGGGATCCCAAGGGGCTGTGTGATCCACGATATGGGCTGGGGGGGTTTGGAAGCTGCTGGAGCCCGTCAGGGCTCCCTGGGAACACCCCAGGGCACCATCCCCGGGCTCCAGCCCTTTTCTAAAAGGCACAGACACATCTCCCAGCAGACACTGTGCTCCACACCAGCAGAAGAAGCCCCAGATCCCAGCGCTGAGCCTTGCAAAGCGGGAACAAAGCCTGACTGTTTACTCACGTCACTGAAGCCAAACCACTGAGTGAACCTTTCTGTCAATCCGACACTTTTAGGGTAATTTAACTTAATAACACCTTTGTCTGCACAAGCGTTTGTGTCTGAAGGGTTATTACCATCACAGTTATTTTAGGTGGGTTAATGGGATGGAGTAGATTTGAAATTGTCAGTGCAGCCACGCAGGCGGCTGCTCACAGTGTTTACCTTCCCAACCCTTCCCTTGCTTTACATAACTTCCCACCCTCACCTAAAAGTGCCGTCGTAAATTATGAGCAATTTCCCCCCTCCCGGGTCCTCATGCATCATTAATTCTTTGTTTAGAAGGAAAAAAAAAAAAACAACAAACTGTCCAAGTCTTAATTGTTACAGCTTCGAGCAGAGCCCGGGCTGAGTGCGGGGCCTCTGGGGTGTGTCAGAATTTTTGGACTTCTTTTAGTTAATATTTAACTCATCGCATCAGGGGGCTCACAGGAAAAGGGGAAGGAGGAAAGAAGTCTTCTTGAAAGGAGAAAGAAAAATTATTGTGGGGAACAATCAAGAATTGGCCGAGGCAGCAGCAGAGCCAGGTTCCCTCCTGCTCCTGAGCTGATTGTAGGAATTAGGATTATTTTTTTCCTCACTGCAGGTGTGCAGGGAGCAGGAACGTGCAGCCCATTGCCCTTCCGGGGAGGCTGCAGCCGCTGTCCCCTGGGGCTCACGCTGCAAAGGAGGGGTTCCCTGGGTTTGTTGGGAGCCTCCTTCATCCCTACGAGCCTCTCCCCTGCTGCCGACAGAGCCAAGGCTGGGGATGCAGTGGCTGGCACCCCTGCATGGCAGCTGGCACCCCTGCATGGCAGCTGGCACCCCTGCATGGCAGCTGGCACCCCTGCACGGCAGCTGGCACCCCTGCATGGCAGCTGGCACATCTGCACGGTGCCGGCACCCGTGCACGGCATCTGCCCCCCC
>VWYE01005344.1:178624-206728 GCA_013398995.1 Alaudala cheleensis
CTGGCACCCCTGCATGGCGGCGGGCCCCCCTGCATGGCAGCGGCCACCCCTGCACGGTGCTGGCACCTGTGCATGGCATCTGCCCCCCCTGCCCGGCCCCCGGCAGGATCCGGCAGCAGCCGCAGTGCGAGGGAGGGAGAGGGAGGCAGGAGAGGGGGCTGTGCCCTTCTCCCCTTCCCCAGACCCCCCCAGCTGAGCCCTGCCTCGCTCCGAGCCCGGCACAAGCTCACACCTCCTGCCTTTCCCCTGCCCCGCGTCGTTTTTGGGTGAGAATTACATCAATGGCACTGAGGGCTGTCCCGGGGGTGCCGGGGCTGGCACCTCCCGCTGTCACCTCGCCGCTTCCCAGCCGCCCCTCGGGCCAGGTGACCTTGAGGTGGCTTTGCTCTTTGGCTCAGCTGCAGCCGGAAGATTAAATTCTGCTCCTGTCCTGGGAATCTGATGATAAAAAGTCCTTCCTAGACAGAATCCGGATAATGAACAGCTCCCCGGCTTCGCGCTGGGAGAGGGAGTGTGGAGTTATTACTGCATTAAAAAATCTCCAAAGTCGACTAAATTCACCAACAGACACGGAGGGCCAGAATTCCTCTTCATTCCGGCGGGGTGGAGCGTCCAGCATCGTCAATAACGCCGCGCTAATTGCAGCTGGGCGGGAGCACAGGGGAGCTTTGCCGGGGGAGGGGTGCAGGAACCAGCCCCGGAGCTCCCCCTCCTCCCCCCGTGTCCATCACTCCTCTGCTGAGGTCGGGGAGGGATTTGTTCTGTAGGAAAACATTTCCAGTGCCCATCAAAAATCCACGCTCCAAAGCACCAGGGGTGCCGTGGCGCTGCTCCACGCTCGGATGTGGCAGCTCTGGAAGAAAATTAGGGATGTGCTCCCTTGCCTTGTGTCCTCGGGATGTCACTGGCCAGGGACAGGCCACTCAGGTATAAACCCTGTGTTTTAAACGGCCGGGACAAAGAAAGGCCAGGCCAGGAGAGAGGAGAGCTGCCACAAACAAAGCTGTGGCGTGTCTCTGGCATTAGTCATACAGCAACAGGGACGTGGGACAATATATCTGGGCAGGATTCAGGATATCTGCTAATTAAAGAAGCCTCTGACTGCCGGGGAGTGTTAATTCACAGGCAGCGTGGTCCCCCCTGGGCAGAGCTCAGGGCAAGAAAGGATTTATTTACACTTCGCAGAAAGTTGTTCTTTTTGCAAAGGTTGCGCTTAATCGGAAATTTTCAGATTTTGTTGAACAGAGAACGAATTGGGTCTCTGATGGAAAAGTCTCTGGGCTTTCCTCACCCTGTTTAAGGCTGGAGCATCTCTCCACTGTAGGCACAGCCCACAGTAACTCCCATTTCTTTCCCAGGTGTCCCACAGCCCAAACCCTCTGTCACCAAAACATTCCCGTGGGCCCTACTGAGCTCCAGGTCGGACTGCTTGGACCAGGTCAATAAATTTCCACAGAATCCTAAATTTTCTGGGTTGGGAGGGACCTTGAAGGCCACCTCGTTCCTCTGGCCGGTCCCAGGGTGGTGTGAGCGGGATCTCCCAGCTCATCCTGCTCTCCCCGACGGATTTTTCTCAGGGATATAGGAGCGCTGCAGGAAGATGCTGGCTGCTCCCATCGCCTTGCCGTGCAGCCACTGAGACCCTTTAGGGCTGGCAGCCACCTCCAGCGCCGAGAGGCTTCCTCACCTTCAAAAACATCCTCGCGAAATTGCCAGAAAACAACGCGCGGGGCGGCCGCGGGAGGCTGAGCCGTCAGCGGGACGGGCTCTGACAGCACGGAATAAAAGCAGAAATAGCAATTTCTCACTGAAGAGCCCTGGCTGACACCTCGCTGACCTGCGAGCAGCAGGGACTCTCGGCACACCGGCACGGCCCGGTTGTTTGCTGCTGCCGGGGCTGACACCGCTGATTAGAGCAGACAGGCGGGCGGGAGGATGAGCCCGAGCTCCGGCCGGCGCTTGGGGCTGCCTCCTCCTGACCCCAAACCCGAGAGCTCCTTGCCCCGCATCTGCAGCTAAATAAACCAAGTAAATCATCCTGGCAGATAGATAATTAAATAATTATCAGCCACTTAATAACAAGGAGTGGGTGTTCGGGATTAGCATATTAGACAGTGTCTTTAAAGGGCTAATTGTTGCATTACATCAGAGTTACTCATTCATTATTCTTGTCATTTCGGGTGATAATTTGCACTTTAGGAGACAGAGACAATTTTAGCAGGCAATTAGAGGCATGTCAGGCTTGGCCTAGTGAGTTACTGTCACAATTATTGCATTTATTCCGGTGTCCTCATTTGCAGGAGCGTATTTAAGGGCAGTCTGGTAATTTCATGGTGAGGCAAAACAGGCACCGGCACCGGGGGAAGCGGCGGGGACGGAACAAACCCCGATTTCACAGCGCTGGGGGCCGGCACGGGGAGGGGGTTTGAAGCTCGAAAAGGGACAAAACCTGACGAAAAGGGGGCGTTTTTACACTGCTGATGGAATCCTTTTGCAACGCCCTGATTTGGGGTCCCCGATTTCTTTGGAAGCCGGTCCCGCGTGTCTCTCACTGCCACAGCTTTGTGCCCTTTTTCACCCCACGCCAGCCGTGGATACAGATCCCTACCCAGGGCACCAATGGGTGGATAAATGGATTTTTTATCCTTTTTTTCCCGGGTTTTGGTTACCTGGAGTGGCAGGGACGTGCACCTGCAGCAAACTCCAAGCAGAAAGGTATCCCCAGGGAACACCCGCCCGTCAGAGAGATGCCGTGGCATCGCTGCTTTTCTCAGGATAAACACAAGGATGTGCCCCGTGCTGCCGAGCCTGGCTGAGCCCGGGAGCGCTGACAAGGCTTAAATATTCCTTAAACTACAGCTGAAGGGGGAAAAAACTGGATCTGCAGCGGCTGCACCTTGGGATACATGCATTATAAGGGTATATACAGTCAAATCGAGTTAATTAAGCTAAAACCACAGTAAATCTGCCAGACCCATATTAACACTATAGTCAAAATAGTGGAAAATATAGTATTTTCCCTAATAAATCCTGTTCTGCTACAGATTTATGTTGGCATCTGCATAGTTACCAGAGTTTTACAATAATCATTGATCAATCAAAGTTTTATGACAAAACTATAATTTTCCTGTGTTTCTTTCTTACTTAGTTTCCTAGTTTGCTTAATTCCCAGAATGCAATCCAGTAAATCTTTGGGGCTGAGATATTAAGTAGATAATAAGAATGCCATATAAGATTTGCTTATATTTTAAACTGTCCTTGCAAATGATTTATAATTAGGGCCAAATCTAAGACAAAACATTATTAAAGTCAAAACCCTCCATAAATCACTGGAGTTTGCTTGTGCCTGTAATAATTTATTAGAGGTTCACTATAGTATTTCCTCTGGTGATATCCAAAGCTTTATGTGTCATAAATGGGAAATATGGGTTGGTAAAAAACACACAGAAAACAGGGCTGATCCCCAGTGACCCCCAGTGACAGACTGAGACGCCACCAGAAGCGTTTTGCAGCAGAAAACAAACAGCACCAACCACCCAACTGTGCCAGACCAAAGGGAATCTTTGTTGTGGGGAAACTCACTCGTGGTTTGTAGGATTTTATAATTATATAAAAATTTTATAATTTTATAACAGAACCTGTAGCTGGGTCCGTGCTTTTTGGCATCCCAGTGAGGGCTCTGCCAGGCCCAGCTGTGCCTTGGTGGGGAGCAGGGCTGGCAGTGCCCAGGGATTTTGCCTGTGAGAGGTTTGCTGAGCAGGGGTTTGCTCCGTGTCCCCTGTCCCCTGCTGTCACCTCTCCACAGAGCACAGAGCCCCTCCTGAGGACACACCCACCACCAGAGCCACGGCTGGGCACTGCCCCCTCCAGCTGTGCCCATTCCACTCTGCTCTTTCCACAGCTCCCATCTCACCCACGGAGCTGGGAATTCTGCTCAGAGGTGCTGGATCTTCCCGAGTTGTCTCTGAGTGTCTTTCAACGTGCTGGGCTGGCACAAGACGCCCCCAGTCAGTCCCATGCAGAGATCTCTGATTATTTTTGTCCGTGCTGCAAGTGGAATTCTCTGTTTGCCACCAGAATTCTGTGAAGGTCCCCCAGAAAGCGCTTCCCAAAATCCCAGCTGTGCTCCTGCCTGTGCCAGGCTGGGCTGGATTGACCTGGAGTGGAGCTGCGTCTGCAGCTCAGGGTTTGGGAACTTTATTTTCCGCTGTGCCCTGAGGGAAAGGCCGGGAGCCTTGGGATGGGCAGCGCCGGAGGAGGAGTCGATGGTCCGGGAGGATGGAAATGGGATGTGGAGGGAGCTCACAGAGCCAGGAGAGGAGCCATTAAAAACTCCTTCCTTGTCTTTCTCAGGAAACAGCGAAGAACAGAAACGAGACCCGAAGTCAATGTGATCATCTGTTAAAACAGAGAGAAATAGAATAAAATAAATCCAAGTAGAATGTTTTAAAGTGGAAAAAAAAATTCAAGAAATTACAATAGAATAGAATAGAATAGAATAGAATAGAATAGAATAGAATAGAATAGAATAGAATAGAATAGAATAGAATAGAATAGAATAGAATAGAATAGAATAGAATAGAATAGAATAGAATAGAATAGAATAGAATAGAATAGAACAGCAGCTAAGCAGACAAAGACAAGTGACTGCAGAAGCTGCACCGCTGCACACTCTGAGCATCCCAGCAGCTGCACGGCCTCACCTCTCTTACTTGTGATACCATCAGAGGCACTGATTGCATTGCAGGTTTGTTATCAGCCTCTCCCCATCCATCTCCCACGGATAATCCCTTTGCTCCCACATCAGGCAGTGCTGATCCCTGTCCTGCCCTGGCACAGTGAGCCACAGAGAGGGAGTTTCAAGCAAACCCCTCTCAGACCACAGCAGAGGCAGCAGCTCTGCAGGAATGTTCCTTCCCATCGAGGACAGCGCCAACACGGCCAAGGTTTGGCCTGGAAGGAATTTGTATTCCTGAAAACACCCATTTGTACCTCGACCAGCAGGTCCTGGGGTGGGGGTATCCATTATGGAACATTTGATGGCAGCACCTGCCCTGCCACACCTGGCTGGCACCTGCTGCCAAAGTGCTCACACAAGAATCCGAATTAAAAAGCCTTGAAAATGGGACAGAGCTTGATTACTCCACTTTAAACTCCTCTGTGGACATTAAATCAGGATTGAAATCCCGGTGCTCGGGTTTAGCTCACTTTAACGCTAAATAAAGTTTTCACTGCGGGAGGACGTTTAATGAGGTTTAGCTAATCCACACCCTAAATTAATTCTAATTAAACTTCCTGAGTAACCCTGGAAAAGCACGACCCAGTGAAATAGATCTTCTTATCTACATCTGTTATTTTGTTTGCAGCGCCCAAATACCACCAAAGGTCAACTCCCTGTGCCCTGCCTGGCTGAAAACTCCCATTTCCCTGCTCCACATCCACATCCCACCGTGGTCCCATCCCACAGGACCCCGGAGGGCCGCAGGCTGTGCTGCTCCCGTGTGGCAGCCCCGTGTCCTTGTCCCCTAGCCAGGCTCCGTCCCTGTCCTCACCCGTCCGTGGGGAGGAGCGGGGACAGGAGCCTCCCCCGCCACAGAGACGGATGCAGATTACGCCATTAATTTTTTATGTGAACTCAAAAAAAAAAAGAAAAAAAATTCCGTGTTGACTCCGTGACGCAAATGGGTATGAAAATCCTGGCGAGCGCGCTCATTGTTACAGAAATCAAATGGCTCAACAGCCGCTAATGAGGCAGACAAGAAGCTTCACTCACCCTCTGAGGATTTGAAGGCAAGAAGAGAAGAAGGAGCGCGTTACATTATTCATGCGCCTTGTTTGAGTTTCCAATCCGAGCGAGTCGCAGCGAAAGGGGGATTTGGGATGTGCCGGTGACCTGCTCTGCACGGAGAGGGGGCACGGAAAGTCCTGTTCCCTGAGTGAGAGCTCCTTGCAAACGCGGCTCGCACCCTGCCAGGACCCTCCTCCCTGCCCTGGGATGTGCCCGGGATGGGAAGGATTCACTGGCAGCACCCTCGGGCACTGCTGCCCGTGATTGCCGGGCGCTGCCCACCCACAGGACCTGAGCCGGCTGTAAACTGATTCAAACACACCCTCCTCTGCTGAAACAGCTGCCGAATCCTTGTAGAGGGAAAGGAAGAAAGGGAAAACCTGGGGGAGCAACTGATCTGAGGAGGAGGTGCGCAGGCAGGTGCTCCACAAGGCAGGGATGAGGTGCACGGTGCAGCTGTTGACCAAGTATTAAGGACTAATAAACAGATTTCCCGGAGTTCTGCATTTTTGTAATTATGACTCGCCCATAAAACCCTCCTGGCCAACATTATCTCCGCCAGCTTTACGAGTGCTCAGGTTAATGCAGGGCTGTAAATCCGCAGCGGGTCACGGGAGTGAGAGCAGAGGAAGTGTTTGTCAATCTGGAGGAATCGCTCCGGTTTGTTTGTTTGTTTGTTTAATATCATCCTGGCCCATGAGGAGCTGCAGGTTCCTGTCTGGGCTGTGCCTGGCAGGGACATGAGGGACTCAGTGTCCATCTGTCCATCAATTGGATCCTGTTCTCTGCATCCAAACCACCCTTTGGGTCTGGATTCAGTATTTAAAACCCTCTGTCACCCTCCAGGGCCACCAGCCAGTGGCACCGAGGTGCCTGCCCATGCCACCCACCCCTGGCAGTGCTGGGAGCACTGGGACCGTGGTTTAGCACAGCCAACACAGAGTTAAACTCCCCCCTCACTGTTCTCCAGGTCAGCGTGTATTTGCTTGGATTTTACACTGGAATCCGAAATCCACAGCTACAAGGAAACATTTATTTTCTTGCCCTTCAATGATCAAACAAGTGGCGCCGAGGCACTAGGAAGCGGAGTTTCCATTAGGAGAGCTGTTTTCTTTTTGCTGTAAAATATCAAATATTTTGACATTTCCATCAGACTTCCCTTTGTATCAAAGCCGCGGTGGCAGAACAATCTCAAGGCATTTAGACTTCAGAGGTTTGCGCGTTTCTGAGCATTCCCCGCTTTACAAGGGGACACTTCTGAAGGGACGTGTGATTTCTCTCTCAGAGACCAAAGGGAAGGTAATGAAAACAAGAGCCCTGCGAGGGCTCCGGGGAAGCGGCTGCGGGCGGAGCTCTGAGCTCATCCCCCCACTCCCAGGAGCCGCAGTGTGGTGCCGATGGGCTGGTGATCTCCAGGACATCGGGGCATCATCATCATCATCATCATCATCATCATCATCATCATCATCATCATCATCATCATCATCATCATCACAGCCACCCCGCAGGATGGAGGAGCGAGGGATGCCACTGAAACACAGGACCCATCTCACTGCTCCGAAGTGTCTGGAGAGGGAAAGCAGCTGCTTCTCTCTGAGGCAAAGCTCCTGCCCAGGTCCTGTCCCATCCTGACAGGGGACAGGCCCATTTTTAGGGAGTCACAGAACCATCGAGGCTGGAAAGGGCCTCCAAAAATCCCATACCAACATCGTGAAGGGCCAACCTCGCTCCACGTGCTCCTCACATGTAAATGACTTCCACAGTCAAACTGCTTTGAAGTTGCTGTTTATCTCGCTCTGATAACAATCTGCTTCATTTCTCGTGTCAAAGCAATTAGAGTGTAATTATTTTTATTTTTATATTATTTTTTTTTAGTAACAGGTACTGTAATAGCTGCAGGGTTCCAGAGGAGCTGGGGGAATCCTGCACTTCCAGCCCTCCCTCTGTGCCTTCAGCCTCCTCTCCCTCCCAGTCCCCTGCCTGTTCTCTCAGCGTTTGGACTTCTTTTTTCTCTCCTGTTTGTCTTCAGCTTCTCCTTTTCTGTTTGTTTTCTCTAGACATCAATTTTTCATTCTGGAGAGCCGAGGATAATTAATTAATGATTCATAGGAATGCTGTGGCTATGCTGTAATGAGGGGATGGTTCATAACCTGTTGCGGAGGCAGTTATCAGTAATTTCAGAATAATTAAGAGATGGTTTTGGCACGTTTCAAAAGCCCTTCTAGAATCAAGGAGACGGGAGAATTTATTCCTCTCAAAACACTCAGGGACAGCCCTTGGTGGCACAGGCAGCGTTTCCAAGCTCCTCTGTGGACCCATCCCATCCTGGGCACCCTCCTGCTTCAAGTCCCCTCTTTCAAACTCCTTCATTCCCACATCTTCCCCACCCAAACTGAGCAGTTTCCCCCTTTTTGGGTTTTTTTTTTTATTTCCCCCCTTTTATTTTTATTTTTAGTACCACGGGGTGTTACAACCAGCCCTCCTATTACAGGCTAGACACATTGGGAGCCTTAATGATAGACTAAATACCAAATACCTTAACATTTGAAAAATGACATTTATTATACAGAGTTGTAAATAGAGGGAAAAAATGACAATAGAACACAGTGTAGATCTTACATAAACTGCACCGGCTCTGTGTAATGACTATGATAATGTCAGTGCTAACAAGCAGATAATTGGCATCACTGAGATAATTTTTGGCACCTTATGCAG
This sequence comes from Alaudala cheleensis, assembly GCA_013398995.1. Lineage (NCBI taxonomy): Eukaryota > Metazoa > Chordata > Aves > Passeriformes > Alaudidae > Alaudala > Alaudala cheleensis. The sequence continues at coordinate 187,128 of VWYE01005344.1, forward strand.
AGGGGAAACTGCTCTGCATAATTATTTTACCTAGGAATATTCTTCATTTAACAGGTCCATTTGCATAACGGTTGGAACTTTTTAAGCTGTGAAGGGTGTTTAACATGTTGGCTCGTTTTATCCACAAAACAATTGTTTATTCATGAGGACTGGCACCTGAGGACTTTTGTAATGAGGCCACAGTGACCCAGTTGGAAGCACCAGCCTTTTATTGGATTTAAGGGTCCAGGTGGAAGCAGGATTATCCGACCCCTCACAAACACCTCCCAGGCTTTTATGGATGCTGTAACACTGAGTCATTCTCCGTTGGAAAACTTTATCTCTTTAGCAATAAAACTTGATCACTCCAGTGTTTCCCTGGGGCTGCAGCTCCCTGTGTCCCCAGGACAGTGACACAAAACCAGGAGAATCCCCCTCAAGCTCCCAAACCCAGCGAGCCGTGCAGATCTCTGCCTGCAAACAGGCAGGGGTGTGATAAAACACGGAGGAGGGGGTGAAGCATCCAAAAGCTGACGCAGGAATTGCACTGGGAATGGGTGAGGATTGGCAGAGCAGAGCTCAGCACTGCTCTCAGCCCAGGATCTCAGCACAAGCAGCCTGGACAGGTCAGGATGAGGAGCTCTCAGGGTCAGCAAAATGACCCTGCAAGGCCACATCAGGCAGTCTGGAAAAGGAAAAGCTGTTGGACACCAGTCCTGGATGTCCATGGCAGGCAGATCCCTGGTCAAGGTCCAGGTGTGTTCATGCTCCAAGAGCATCCCTCATCCATCTGCCTGTGCCACCCTGGCTGGAGGGAGCCTCCCGTCCTTGCCAGATCTGAACCGACCAAAGCACTGTTTGTCCCATCCCAAGAACGTTTCCAAAGCAAGGAATGAGTTCTGGCTGTCTCTGGGTGTTCTGTACTCAAACCTCAGTGTGCTCATCCCTCGGCAGGAATTGCAGCATGGAAAAGAGCCTCCCAAAGCCCCGTGGGAGCCTCTGCCTTTGGAGAGTCCAAACCTGGAATTCCCCACCCATGCAGCTTGCAGGAGACCAGCTGCTGCTCCGAAACCTCCCATCCCACAGCCTTTCATCTGCTCCACCTCAGGGAGAACTTCACTTTGCTAAAAGTGATCCTCTGAACCTGCAGATATCAATTTCCCTGTGCAAAAAGCCAGTGGTGTGACTAATAGGATCATGTATGAGTCTTGTCCAGATGTGTGCAGGAACACGTCCAGATGTGTGCAGGTGTATGCCCACGGGCACAGCTGTCTCTGCCCCTCTGCAAACACAGGGGCCTGCAATTTTCAGCTCAGCCGACTGTTTTAAGGTTAAATCCCTTTTTTTTTTCCCAAACAAGGCTGTTGGCTTCAGTGAAGGGAGGTCTGTAACGTTTGCCAGTGAGATGTTAAACTTCTGCCCGTGTTTTGATGAGGAATCCCTCAGCTTCCCTCTGGCACATTGGCTGGGAGGAATAGCCTGTACCAGGGCGAGGGACACAGAACCAATCCATCACACTCTGGGGCTTTCAAGGCCATCTCCCTGGCCTCTAATGCTCTGCAAAATGGTTCATTCCCTGCTGGTTTATAAACTTGATGTGCAGCCTGCCAGCTCCCACCCAGAGCCTGGAGCAATCCTTGCCCTTGCTGGCGCGCCAACCCCAGCAAAATCCCTGGGCATTTCTAACGGTTTCAGCTCATCTGCTGCATTAAAAAGTCCCACAAACCCGTGTTAAATCACCATCCTCACCTGCCCAGAGAGAGGTGTCCAGCCTTCCAGGGATCAGCTGTGCTGTCCCCCGCTGCAGGACCGCAGTTGCAGCCTCCCAGTCCGCCCACGAGCTCAACACCCCTTTCTTTATGACTCTGCCAGCCCATCTGTCTCAGAGCCCGAGACCACACTCACTCCTGTTGGGATTTTCTCCTTTCCAATTCCCAAGTCAGCCCTCGTTCAGTGGGGAGATTTATTGCTCCTCCTCTGTGCTCCCTGGCTCTGTGCCACGGCACGGGGGGAACAGCAGCTCAGGCGATATTCCAGCGGGCAGGAACTGCAATCCTGGGCTGGCACAGGGGCTCTGTGTCCCAGGGAGGGCAGGTTTGGTGTTACAGGTGTTGATCAAAACCAAATCTCTGCTCCTTGGTCTCGGGGGGGTGTCACAGTTGTGTCAAAGTGCAGGGAGGAAGGCTTCAAATTCCCCTCCCTGCTCTGAGAGGAAATGTTGGGGGTGAGAGGGGTGAAAGCAAAACTCATCCCGGAGCTGTGGGGGGAAGGCAGGGCCCTGGCCAGGGGCTGTGTGTGTCCAGCACTGAGCCATGTCCCCACGAGGTCTGTGACAACGCCCTGAGTGTGTCAGTGCTGTGAGAGACCCAGTACCCTGCAATGGCATCACAGATGCTCTGTGGGATCCTGGTCCCCATCCCCAGCTCCAGAGGGACAACTGGAAGGTCCTGGCATCAGATGGAGCTCATGGAGAGAAAGCAGAAAGCCTGGGGATCTTCAGCTGGGTGAGGACAGGGGGAGAGGGGCAAACTCTGCAAAATCCAGCAGGTGCCTGAGCCTGCCATGGCACAGGAAGCCAGGCTGGGCAGAGGAGCAGTCCTGGCCAGGGAATCACAGGGGAGAACCATGGGCTCTGGCTGTTTTCCTCGTCCAGCTGATGGAGCCCATCTCGACTCCAGATGCTGAGGACATTATTGATCTAAACAAGTTGTCAGTGAAGGAAAAGTTGTAATTGCTGCTGTAGTTGCATTGTAACACACCAGCCCCGAAGGGAAATTAAAGTTTGGAGCTAATAGGGTTGTATGATCCTTCAACCTTTGATGTATTGAATCTGGAGCAGCCCCTGGAATACTGATTTGGTGCACAAAGGATCATTTTTAACAGCGGCTGCACCTCCAGGTCCTCTGATCCAGTTCTCCTTTCAATCCCACTGCAAGGCAAGGGAATGGCTCACAGTGCATCTTCCCCCTCTGCCCTTGGGCCTCTTCCTTCAGCTCCCACGGCTCTGTGTGTTCCTGGCTCTTGCTGCAGGAATAAAATTTGCAGGAATGATGGCTGGGATAAGGCCTGTGGTGAACTTATTGGTGGGATTCCTTGGATTCCAGCTTGTGCCTGCTGCTGCACCTCCATCCAGGGAATGTGTTCTGTGGCAGGAGCACCAGTCCTGACCCCAGTGCTGGCTGAGGGTGCAAGTCCCAGTGTCCTGCCCAGCCAGGATTTCCTTCAAGAGGGAATCACAGACATTTCTGAGCAGAACTGCAGCTGCCCATTAATCACCTGCAATTAGAAAGCAGGGATCTGCCAAACAGCCACTCCCCAAAGGTTGCTAATCAGGGAAGTTAATAGTGCTCAGGTTCTGTTTTGGGAAGTGTCTGGCACTGCGAGCCCAGGGCTGGGCTGTGCATTCCCAGCATGTCCCAAAGCAGAGGACGGGGCTGTGCCCCCAAAACTGCCCGTGACCCCACAGCCCCACACCGAGCCTCAGCTTTCCCACCACCTCCCACTCCCACAGCCATCCAGTGATGGATCTCACCACGCCTCCAGACACTTTAATTCCATGCTATGAAGACACCCTCTCTAATTGCTTCAGTTAATTGGTGCTTCGATGACGCCGCAGGCTCCGTGGAAGGAGCAGCCCACGAGGATGTGTCACTGTCCCTGCCCACCACTGCCACGGCAGAGGGGACCCCAATCCTCTGCCTTGGCCCTGCTGTGCCCCTGCCACGGCAGAAGGGACCCCTGCCCTGCCACTGTGTCCCCACTGTGGCAAAGGGGAGCCCTGCCATGGCAGAGGGGACCCCACTCCTCTGCTGTGTCCCCACTGTGGCAAACGGGGGTTCTGCTATGGCAGAGGGGACCCCACTCCTCTGCTGTGTCCCCACTGTGGCAAAGGGGACCCCACTTCATGGCTGCCCAAACAGGTCAGGGATGTGCCCTGGCTCCCAAATCCCTGCTGAGGCCAGCAGGCAATTTAGACCTGAGTGCAGCAACTAATTAAATCAATATGAGCTAATGAACAGCAATTAGAGGTCCAGCTAGGCACATCTTCTCTGGTAAATACTGCTTCTCTCCCAACGGGAAGCTCTTTTTTAATAATCTGTTTGTGTTTCATTTCCAGGAGCTGTAATTCCCCAAAGAAGCAATTTGGGAAAGTGATTTGTTTGTCTGTATAATTGCCAAAGCACTTCGTTAGGCTTGTTTGTTTTTCCTTGCTCCTGCTGCTCCCTGGAAGAGACAGCACGGGAAGGGAAGGGAAGGGAAGGGAAGGGAAGGGAAGGCTTTTCGTTCTCCACCTCTCCTGGAACAGCCCTTTCATTTTTGGCTCTGCAGCCCTTCCCCATCTCAACTCAGTGGTGCTGTCCTGCACTGCCTCAGCCCAGCCAGGATTTCCTTAAGGAGAAATTCTTCCAGCCCTTCATCCCTGCCTGTCCCCAGTCCTGCAGCTCTGCTCTGCCTGTTCTCCATGGGGCTCAGGACAGCAGACACTGTGCTGGGCCAGGCTCAGCTCCAGGCTGTTGGGATATTTCCAGCACTATTTTCTCCTGCATTCCCTGACCTGTTGCTTTCTCCTCACTTCCCACTTGATGCACAGAAGTTTTCTGTGAGCTGACCACAGTGACAGCCAGGGTTTCCTCCTGACTTCCTGGGTCTCTCTTTCAGCTCCCATATTCCTTCCATGTGGCATCACAGCGACCCAGCCAGGACTCCCCTGGCCTGCCCCAGGCTGCCACACACCTGAGAGGGNCCCCACTTCATGGCTGCCCAAACAGGTCAGGGATGTGCCCTGGCTCCCAAATCCCTGCTGAGGCCAGCAGGCAATTTAGACCTGAGTGCAGCAACTAATTAAATCAATATGAGCTAATGAACAGCAATTAGAGGTCCAGCTAGGCACATCTTCTCTGGTAAATACTGCTTCTCTCCCAACGGGAAGCTCTTTTTTAATAATCTGTTTGTGTTTCATTTCCAGGAGCTGTAATTCCCCAAAGAAGCAATTTGGGAAAGTGATTTGTTTGTCTGTATAATTGCCAAAGCACTTCGTTAGGCTTGTTTGTTTTTCCTTGCTCCTGCTGCTCCCTGGAAGAGACAGCACGGGAAGGGAAGGGAAGGGAAGGGAAGGGAAGGGAAGGCTTTTCGTTCTCCACCTCTCCTGGAACAGNATGGGGTTCAGGACAGCAGACACTGTGCTGGGCCAGGCTCAGCTCCAGGCTGTTGGGATATTTCCAGCACTATTTTCTCCTGCATTCCCTGACCTGTTGCTTTCTCCTCACTTCCCACTTGATGCACAGAAGTTTTCTGTGAGCTGACCACAGTAACAGCCAGGGTTTCCTCCTGACTTCCTGGGTCTCTCTTTCAGCTCCCATATTCCTTCCATGTGGCATCACAGCGACCCAGCCAGGACTCCCCTGGCCTGCCCCAGGCTGCCACACACCTGAGAGGGGCTCCTGCAACTCCCCTTGCAAATGCTCCACACCAACTCACTCATATAAAATCCCAATAACCTTTCAAATTAAACCCTGCACCTTGTTTATTACCAGTTAAATGCTTCCCTGAGCCTCTGAGCTACGGCAGGATACGGGACAATGGGAACACGCTCCCAATAATTGGATATCTATTGCTTGTTTAGTGGGCAGCAATTAGACCACAAACAGGTTATGGGCTGGCATGGATTAAATATGACTTTCCACACTTCCTGCAGGGATTGGTTGGTGTTTAATTCAGCTGTGCTCAAGCTCCATCTGCCCCAGCCTCTGGAGGCCATGGCAGCTCTGCCTGTGGGGAGTCAGGGAAGGAGGAGGATGCTGGGCACTGCCAAATCCAGGGCTTTGCTTTCCCTCTCTGTCCCTCCTGGGCAGCTCAGCTCCTCTGTCTCTGCTCCCCATCTCACCTCCTGGAGCTCCTCGTGTTTTCCTCGTGGCTTTGAGCACAGACAGACGCATTTTGACAAATGGAGATTATCTGAAATCATCTCTCGGAGCGAGCGGTTGCTGTACGGAACTTAATTATAAATTAATTAATTGCAGCAAATTTACAGCACAAGGCAGAGGGAGAAAGGGGTAGGAGAGGTGGTTTGTAAGCAAAGGCAGCACACCTGGAACAGGCAAAGACAAGTAAGAGTCACTCTCCCAGCAAAGCTCTCTCAGCACTGGAGTGCAGGACTCACCCCTGGGCTCACAGTCCCACTTCCACCCCTCAGCTCGGGGCACTCAGCTCCCAAGTGACCAAATTTCAGTTCCTGAAATATCAAATTATGGCCTCTTTTGGTCTCTCCAAGTTCAGTTCTTCTGGAGCAAGGAGCTGGGTGACAGCAGGGGCTTAGGCAGGGACCAAAGGAGCAAGTCAGAATAATTTTATTTAATATAACAATATAATAATCTATTACAGATACAATATAAATTCGTGATTATGATTATTGTTATTCAGATGGGCATTTTCTCTGGCCATGGCTCTGGCTCTGGGGCTGGTTACCCCATCCCATCCCATCCCATCCCATCCCATCCCATCCCATCCCATCCCATCCCATCCCACAGGTGACCTGGTGGGAGTGGCATCAGCAACCCAAGCTCTCGTGGTGGGAGGAGAGAGTTTAATGCCAGAAGCTGCCTGTTATTCCAGCAGGGAATGCTGCCAGATCAGTCCTCAGCAAACAGGGAACGATCCCCGATCGATGCTCCCACCCAGATGTTTGAAAAGCAGTCGCTTTCTTGTCAAAACTTCCACAGCAGCTGCGTGGCAAAGAATTTTACTTTTGCTTACAAAACAGTGCCGGGATTTCTCCAGGGAGCAGATGGATTTGGAATTTGTAAAGCTGCTTTCACCAGCACTCAAGCCTGAAAGAGGAGTGGAGATAAACATTTGCATTTTTATTTTGCTGCTGCAGTTCCCAAGTGGGGCTTCACAGCCCCTGTTTGTACCTGGTGGCTTTGCTGGGGGAATTGCACATCATTTATAAAGGTGGGATTTCAAAGCCATCTCCAGAGGAGTTGTTGGCATCAGTGGGGCTGAGCTGATGGACTTCAGTGGGATTTTCTAATCGAAATTCCATCAGGATAAACAAATTAGGATTTGCAGTTGGACTTCATGATATGAGAGGTCTTTCCCAACCTCAAATATTCTGTAATTCTGTGTCATTCCATCAGCACCAGGGCTGGTGGCTGGGCCCTGTTGGCCAACAGGAGCTCAGGGGGTTCTTGAGAGAAACCATCAAATCCCTCCAATGCCAGATGTTTCCTGCAAAAGCACTTTTTCATCCCCATCAGAACACCCCACGGGACTGCCTCAGCTTGAGGAGTTTTTCAGTGAAATAATCCAAGATCAAAACGGATCCATTTTGACTTTCTTCACTCTCTTAAACATTTCAAAGGTGGTAATGAATGGTGGGATATTTCTGTGTTTCCTCTGGTTTTATTACAATGCTTTAGCAGCTGTCAGATCGTGTCATTCTAATGAGGTTGTTGCAGTGTTTATGAATTGGAATGTTTCTCCAGGATTTCCATTCTGGGAAATACAGATTTCCATCTCTGAGAGCTCACTCTGAGGGAGAGAGAAAAGATTTCCAGTACTGAATTCCATCCTGGGAAATCACCTTCTTTTCCAAACTGGTCAAAGTCGACGTGAAGAGCTCCCAGTTCCACCCCAAAATTCACCCCCAGAGTGTTGAATGCTCATTTTGTGCCTCAGGTCTCACTTGACCACAGAGGGCAAACCTGCCCTGAAGGCAAAACCCCTCCCCAAATTAAGCCCTCCACATCTTTCAACTTGTGTTATCTCTTCCTAAAGGCAAAGGGAAAATAAATCTTTTTTTTTCCAGAAAGATTTTCCCATTCTGAACTCCTCACCTTTGCTGGAGACAATGCCTGAGTTCTGACAACTTTTTGAAATTCCTGTTGGAATTGTTGTGGTTTTTTTCTTGTTTTGGGTTTTGTTTTTTTGTTTTTGTTATGGAACAGGTTTTTTTAGCTGTCACTCTTTTTTTTAAAGGCTACTGAACGTGTAAAAATAATGTTTGCCTGATTTGGGAGCGCAGTAGTTTATGCAATTATGAAATAGCACATCAGAACCAGCCAGCCCTTCCCTCACACCTGCATAATTCATCGCTCACGGGTGAGACCTCTCCTGGATGCACACAACACGAAGTTAAGTTCACATTCTATTCCTTAATTAAAAATTTAGGAGTTTAAAGGGAGTTTGCAAACCGTGCAACCATTAAAAAACTCCGAGACGGGGTGTTCAAAAATGCAGAGCAGGGGCAGGAATCAAACAAACCCCCGACTGCTGATGGGGATGGGCAGAAAGCAGCGAGACAAACCCACAGAGCCTCTGCAGGTGGCAACCAACGCACCTGTAAATCGGGCTGAAATACTGCAACCCTGGAACTGAGGCAGCTGGGACTGAGAAATCCCCCTCTCCCCCAGCTCCTCCACCCCGAGGGTCCCCCCTCAGCTCCCAGGACGGCTCCCAAAAACGCCGAGCAGCAGAGGTGGCACGGGAGGGAAGGAGCGAGGGCTGCGGCGGAGGAGGCCGAGTGGGGAACGCGGGCCCCGCTGCCTAATGGGACTTATCAATTATTATCTCAGCCCATATTTCTTGGAGGGGTGATTGTTTCACGGAGCCTGACATCTCATACGGCTTTAAATTACTCACAACCGGGACGCCTTACGAGATAGCAGTAAAATCAGGAGAGGATTGGGCAATGTAATTATAGTATGGAAATGATGTTGATCGCTCAAGCAGGAACAGACCTTGAGTCGGTGCCGAGGCTGCCCTGCTCCGGCAGAGCCTGGGGAGCGCTGAGCCTCGTTAGGGGGCTGCAAATGAGGCCACGAGGTTGGCGGTGACACCAGGGACGGAGCTGGGTCGGGAGGCTGGAGGAGAGCAGGGCTGGGATGCTCCGGAGCTGGGCTCTCGCTGTGCGGGTGCAATTCCCCTTTAGGCTGAGGATTAGGGAGGCTCAGCCAGGGGTTCCTGCCCTGGTGAGACCCTCAGGGCCTTTTCCAAGGGGTAGGTTCCCTTGTAAATCAGTAAAGGAAGTTTATGGGGGTTTATTGTTTTTGTTTGGTTGGTTTTGGGTTTTTAGGTGTTTCTTTTTTTGGGGTTTTGTTGTTGCTGGTGTTGGTTGGTGGGGGAGTGTTTTTATTTGTTTTTAAGAGTGTTTTCTAAGATAAAAACCCCTAACAAACAGTGGAGATTTTCCTGTTCCAAATCTGGGAAGAAAAGAGTGAAAAGAGTGTTTTCACTGCCAATATCAGCAGGAACAGCCCCCCCGTGCTCCCTGTGCAGAGCTGAGCCCCCTCCCTGCCACTGCTGGCAGTGTTGGAGGTGCTGTGGAAGTGGGCAGGATCAGAATGAGCTGGGCAGGATCAGAGTGAACTGGGCAGGATCAGAATGAACTGGGCAGGATCAGGATGAGCTGGGCAGGATCAGGATGAGCTGGGCAGGATCAGAGTGAACTGGGCAGGATCAGAGTGAACTGGGCAGTATCAGAGTGAACTGGGCAGGATCAGAACGAGCTGGGCAGGATCAGAACAAGCTGGGCAGGATCAGGATGAACTGGGCAGGATCAGAGTGAACTGGGCAGGATCAGAATGAGCTGGGCACAGAGCAGCCCTTGGCAGCTGGGCTGCCACAGAAAGGAAGAGGCAGCTCTTTTAATGACTGCTCCCACAGCTCCTTCCCGCTGCAGAGCAGTGGTTTGTGGCTGCTGCTGCAGCTTCCTCCACCTGAGACAGCGCTGCCCATCCCCATTCACCTGCTTTGGGGGGCACAAGGAGCCCCACAACGAGGAAACTCCGCCTGTCTGTCAGGGAATCACGGGCAGGGAATGAAAAACCCCCTTGGCATCCTGCACACTCTGCTCTGGTCTCCCTGTGAGCCCCGGGTGCTTCAGGGAGCCACCTGCCAGCCTGGGTGCCTGCTCCCTGGATCGGGATGCTGCTGGGAGCAGCGGGAGGAGCTGGGTGTTTGCTGGTGACAACCAGCGAGACTGTAGGAGAGGAAATGAATGTCCCTGAGGACAGTCACACAGCGGTGCCTTCGCCTTCAAAGGCAGAGCCCGGTGGGAGGGCTGGGCAGGGAGCAGTAGCCCATGGGCACAGCTGACAGGACTATCAATTTGATGTTTTTAAACGCTGTTTCCAGAGGAGCTGAACAGGAAAGGCAGAAATCATGACTCGCCTATCCTTCTTTTTTTTTTTTTTTTTTTTTTTTTTTTTTTAATTAAAAGCCCCGCTTTCTCCCACTCCTCAGAGGTGATGCTCTGTCAGGTTTAACAAGCCGCTGTCAATCCGTCCCCGGCTGGTGCCGGGAGGAGCGGAGGGAGCCGGGCACACCCCGCGGGCACCGCCGGCTCCTCCGGCCCCATCCCGGGAGAAACGCCCAGGGGGAACCGGCTCCTGTGGTGGCTGCCTCTCCTTCAGATCCCTCCTCCAGGAGCACCCAGACGTGGCCGGGTCACTGGAGGGGCTGGGACTCCCCGTCCCTCCCTCATCGCCCACCCCGGGCCCTTGTAGAAACAAATATTCGGCCCCTCCGGCTCCGGCTGCCCCTGGGAGCCAGAGCCCTCCTCGGAGCAGTAAAACCCTGTCTGTGTGAGTGCTGAAATGATCCCGGATAATGAGGTTAATTAAAATGTTCCTGTAAGCCCAGAGGCGCCGGGGAAGGTGGGGATCAGCCTGTCCCCACCGGCGGTGAGATGCGCGCCGGGAGCTGCGATTGTCCAAAGGTTACGAGGGGCAGGAGTGCTCCGGGCCATGCCAGCAGAGTGTAAATCAGTGTTTAGAAAAGGCCTTTTAAGGATGCCTGAGGAATAAAAGGGGATGTGTGGCTCTCCCCCAGCTTCCCACTCCACCGGTTCCAGCCCAGCCGTGCTGACAAATTGCCGTCCTCGGCCGGCGGTCCCAGAAGCGCCTTAAAAAGCAGAGGAATGCTAGGCAGCGGGGCCGGGCTGGAGGGGAGCCAGCAGCCAAGGAGGCAGCTGAGAAGGATGGTCAGCGGAGCACAGGCAATAAGGCTGATGGGCCTCGGCCGCCAGCCGTGGAGAAGCCCCGCTCCTGAAACGCGTCCAAAACGAGCCTCGCGTTTGGGCTGGAGTGATGTCACCGCCGACCATTAGCGTGGTAATTACAGTGAAAGCTTTTGGCAATTGTATCCCCCGAAGGGTCATTGATGCAACCCAACCGCACCAATAAAGGTCTCATTAGTCTTATTTCAGACTTATGTATTTTTCGGAGCTGCAGAATCCTAATGGTCTTTCCCCTCCAATAACATTAATTTCTCCTCCCTGCCCCGGCCACGCTGACAACGGGTCCTTCTCCTCCACTTCCCAGCATTCCGTTTTGGAAGATGCATTTCCAGCAGAGGAAGGGCCCTGAGAGACCAGGTTAGAGGCTGAGTCTGGATCCCAGCCCCCGGTCACCACAGGAGCTCAGGAGGCAGCTCCCACTCATCAGGGAAACCTCATCAGTGTCCTGGGAATCCAGGGAGGTGGAAAAGCAGCTGGACACTCGCACAGGAGCTCCTCTGATCCTCTGCCTTCTCCTTCTTCTTGTGCCCTGTGCAGGGGCTGTAGGGAAAGGTGGGTCAGGTGCTGCTCCATGTCCCACTGACATAATTTTGGGAGAAAGAGAGAACCTGCTCTATCTATGGCTGTCCAGAGCATAAGACCTCTGGGATGAGATCAGAAATCAGAACCCTGTTGACAAATTGCAGGCCTGGCCCCAAAGAAATCAGAGCAAAACAGGGCAGGTGGTGCAGCTCAGCAGGAGCACCCAGCAGGGTGGGCAGGCCAAGCCTTGTGCTGCCACAAGAGCAGCGGTGACACCTGCAGGGCAGGTGAAGGGACTTGCCCGCCCTCGGCTCCAGCTGGGCCTCTCTTGGGTGAACCCTGTGGGTTTTGCACAAAAGAATCCCTTTCCAGGGGATAAGGAGTGCTTTGGGTCAGGGTTAGACTCGGGTCCCACCAGGTTTGAATGCCTGGAGAGACTCCGGAGAGTGGACTGGGGACAGAGGGGGAAAAGAAGTTTCTCCCCATCAAACCAAAACCACAGAGTGATGCCATTTGTTGTGCCACAGGTCTGGGATGCTCCAAACCCACTGTCAGCATTCCAGGAGGGACAGGAGGCAGGAAAGCACTGCCTGGCCAGCTGCCCTCTGCCTCTGGCACAAGGAGCACACCGGGGTGGGAGCTCCACAAAGAAAACCCATCCTACAAAGCAGGAGCTGCTCCCCAGGACGTGCCTCAGTCCCACACCCCCCTCCCAGCACATCATGTGTAGCTGTTCCTCATGCAGGCAACTGCTTTAATCAGAGAAGAAAAAAAACCCCTCAGAACACAGGATTCAAATCCACCAGGAAAGGTGACAGATTCTCCCTCTCTTCAAAGGGGCTCTTTAAATATTAAAAATAGCATTGTTGTTTTAGCAGCGTTAATTTAAATGATGCACACATGACACCTCCCATCACCCTGGTGTGCTCAGGCACAGCCAGGCAGGAGCTCCTCTGTTCTGGTGTGTCCTGTGACAGAAAAAAGGAAAACATCCTGTGCACAGGGGAGGAGGAGGAGGAGGTTTTATTCCCACACTGCACAGGCCCAAGGTGTGCCGAGACTCCAGTCTGGGATGTGGAGCTGAAGAGCCCCAGGATAACTCTTTCCTTGCTAAAGCTGGGCTTCCAGCCTGGCTAAACCCTCGTTCCTGTAAGGCAGAGCTGAAGTAGGTGAAGCACAAAGAGTCACCTAAACACACACCCTGACCTTTCCTGGTTCTCCCCACCACAGCTCAGGCCATGCTGAGTTTGTGCCTGGCTGGCTCCTTCCCTCACTCCACTGTTCTTCCAGCTTTAGCACCTTCCTGATCCAGTCGGGCCCCTATTTTCAGGCCTTGCTGGTGGCTAAAAGGAAACAACAGGTTCACAGACATCTGTGAGTTAGGAAGATCTTGAAATAGGCTGGTCTCCTGCCTCCTGGACCAAGGGAACCTGTGTTACTCAGGTACTCCAAGCTGAGGCTGAATTTGGGGGGTTGGATTGGTCACCAAAGCCATTGAGCAGGTGCTACCTGTGAGAGAGGTGACCAGCAGACCTGGAATCCCCATCCACTACAGGCTCTTGTGAAATAAAAGAGTTTTTCTCTCTGCTTCAAAGGGTCTTTGTAGAACCAAGGAGTTCAGGTTCCACCTGCAGAGCTGGCACATCCCTTTGGGATTTATTTTCATCAGCCTCTGAAGGGATGAAGAGCCACTTGTGGCACCTTGTGCTCCACCACCACTTGTTCCAGTGAGAGCACCGAGCTCCAGGCAGCTGGAAACACCTCCTGAGAGCTTCACCTTCTGCTGGGGACCCAACCAAGGGCGAGGGGGGGGGAAGCACATGATTGTAAAATAATGGAATTCATCTGCAACTTGACCTTCACTAATGATGGATGGCCTGTTTGTACGGATCATCAGTGGAGAGCCTTCACTCTGATGCATCACCTGCAGCTGCAATGAATTGAGGGGCAAACCTGACGCCCTTGCCCAGCTCCTGGGGGCTGTGCAGTGCCTGCAGGGACAGCCCAGGCTGTGGTGACCAGGACACTTCACCTGCAGGATGCCAGCCCCAATTGCATTGGAAATTTGGGCTGTCAAGGGCAGTGGTTCATCAGGATGAGGTTCAGGTTCTCGTGCTCACGTGGCCCAGGATGAAGTCGTGCATCTCATTAGGATTTGCTTCAAACCAGACCTTGCCAGAGCGTGGAGCTGCAAGTAATTTGAGTCTCAGTGCTGGCTGTGTGCCTGGCTCTGAGTCATACATTGCTGAAGGAATTGTTGTAATCTGCAAATTATTTTCCTGTATTAATTCATTCTGGTGAAATAAACCCATTGCAAATTGCTATCAGCCTAGAGCTGCCTGTGCTGGGGCCGAGTGTGTGGGCAGTGCTTTCTGCCCTCAGTGACAGGGTGTGACATCTTCTGCTGTGAGGGGTCTGCTCCCTGTGCTCAGGATCTCACCACAGCCAATGGGGTTCCTTTTCCCAAAATTTTTAATTTTTAAACGGTGATCATTGTATTGCTCAGAGGAAAGGAGGACCTGCAGCAGCTGTTTCTGTGTTCTGAGAGGCTCAGAGGCAGCAGGGCAGGCACAGCACTCACCTGGGCTCACCTGTCCTGGCAGACAAGGGTGGAAATGCTCTCCTGTCACAGACTCCTGATTGTTTCCTTTGTCACTCTCGTGTGGCCTTGGAGCAGCTCTGAGGTCCTCGAAAAGCTGGAGGTGCCTTTCAGCAGGGATCACAAGCCATGGGACACCAGGGGCAGATGTTCTTTGATGCTCCTGGCTCGTTCCCAGCAGGGAATGCAGCCCCAGAGCTCCTCGAGGCCTGTGTGGGTCTGAGGCACTCAGTGAGGGCAGGAGGAAATCAAGAACAGAGAGAAAACCCCTTTTTCCTCCCACACAGCTCGAACTGGTAACTAAAGGATGGAAGGTGCATGCTGCTTTGTCCCAACTCCTGCCTTTCCTAGGCAGGGAGGTTTGGATTATGCATTCCGAGGCGTTACAAGGTCCACTGGTTTGGAACAAGAAGTCTGCCAAAACATTCAGCCTGGGAAGGGGGAGTCGAGCAGGAGAGGGCTGGAGCTGCTGCTGCTGCAGGCTCAGAGAATATTAACTGCTCTGTGGGAAATGCCAGCGTCTCCAGCTGAGGTGATGGAGGAGGCAAGCCCTGCTCCCCAAAAATTCCCTTGGATCTGATCTCCCTTGGCCAGGCGTTCTTTCTGATGGACACTCGAGGGAGATAATCCTGGGCATGGCCAGTTCTGTTTCTGGAATCACAGAACCACAGGGGGGAACATCTCCCTATGTGTCTGTGGTGTCACCAAACACCTCCAGGCACGGTGGTGTGGCAGAGGGGGGGTCAAAGCAGAGCCAGTTCCTGTGCAAAATCCCCCCTGCAAAGCCCCAGTGCCCCCAGCCCGCGGTAGGGACAGGCAGGGACAGGCAGGACCATCCCTCCAGTGTGCTCTGGGTGCAGGATCTGCAGCAGCTGCTCCTCTGTGTGTGTTTGGGATGGGGAGAATAACCGTGCTCAGCAGAGGGGGGTGGCTTTTCTTGCTTGTTTGTTTCTTAATCCCGGAGTTTCTCCTGTGATTTCAGAAATACTGTTTTCTGCTGGGTGTTAAAACATCCAGGTGAAAGGATCGTGGCGTTTGTGTGTGTTAAGACTGTGTGACCTCTTTGCTGCTCTGTGCTGGAGCAGTGCTCCTGCAGAGCTCAGTGAGCAGATGAAAAGATTCCTGGGTGTGTACAACTATTCCAATGCAGCTTTTGGAGAGATTGTGTTTGCAACCTTTCATGAGTCTCTTTGCAAAAATGTTCGAGTGCTGCAGCTCAGGCTGATGGAGAAGACAGAGACTGCGCTCAGAGATGTCCAACAAGTCCCAGAGCCTCCCCCTTGGCTGCTGAATTCCCAAATCAGGACTGTCTGGGGCTGCTTTTGCTGCGTGGGGCTGCGGGATGAGCGCCGTGCCAGGAGCAATGACAACCATGTGCAGGAGCCTTTGGCGTGGGCAGGTCTCACACACTCATTCAGAAATGGGAACATAAACCCCTATTAATGGGGATTTGCTGTTACACTTTGTTCCCTCAGCTCCTCAAGCCCCTGCATGGAGGAACAACCCAGGGACAAATGTTGTGCTGACTCTGGTGATGGTTTCCTGCATGTGCAGCCTCCTTGGAGCTGCTGGAAGAGTTTTGGTGACACCATATGAAGCACATCAGGCTCTCTCCAGTGCTGGGAGACAGTGATTTTTGCCTTCAGATCATCCTCTCAAGCTGCCAGAGCCTAAAATAGCTCTTACTCATAGAGGAGCAATGGATGCAACTCGCATTCGTTACCAGTGTGTCAGTCACAGTCCGTGCCCACTGGGAAGTTTGTCCCTTCCCCTCACACCTCCACTGCTTCCTCCTGGCTGGCAGAGCGTGGCACAGTGCCTGGTGGCAGGGATTGCTCCCATCTAACCCCCAACCCACCAGCACAGGCTGAGCACTGGGACCAGCCATGCTGAGCACTGGGAGATTGGAGGTGGGAGGCTTTGGAGAGGTTGTGCCTGAAACTGGACTGAGAGCAAGATCTGGGTCTGCCCAGTATAAACCAGCACAGGAACAAGCCCTAAGGGCTGGACCACCCTGGCAAAGGTGTAGCAGGGGTGGAGTAGGTTAGTGGGGGTGAGATGAGCAGCTCACAAACACCCCTGAGCTCACAGCCCCAGCGCTCTCTGCTCTGCGAGGCCACATCTGCTCTTGTTTAGATTATTTGTACACCTCTGTCTGGAGAAACCTGAGGGGAGCTGCAGCACCTCAGCCTGATCTGGCCATAAACTCCTCCTAAAGCTGCAGGATCTGGTGCCTGCTGACACCTCCCTTCTCCAGTGGCAGCAGCAGGAGCAGCAGCGATGTGGGAGCTCCTTGCTGATCCCCAGCCCCTCTCCCAACCCCAGCAGACTCAGGGTGTGAGGACAGGGTGTTTGGGACCCCTTTCCAGTGTCCATCCTGACCAGGCAGTGCCCAGCCGGGTGCTGAACCCCAGGCAGAGCCCACCCCTCTCCCCAGCTCCTTCTCATCCATCACCATCTCCCCTTTGCTCATCCCTGCACAACTCCTCCCTTTCCCTCCCCAGGCCACACGTTCAGCTTCACAGAGGTGACAGAGCCGTGCAAACTGTGACCCCCCAGCCCTCCCCAACCCCTGCACCCCCTCAGCACCCCTGGCCCTCGTCCCTGAACGCTCCTCACGGGCTCTCGCCTCAGCCACGGGGAGAAGTGTCAGGCTGGGGGGAAAAGACAGATCGCGAGCATTCCCGGCCCTGACATTTTCCTCCAGATATCTGGATTTCCATATATTTGAAAACCTAATATAAACAACAGAGGGGAAATTTGCATTTCGGGCAGTGAGGAATGAAAAATGGAGGCGGGGTAATGTATTGCTGCTCGAGGAAGAGAAATGACAGTGGTAGAGTCGAGCACACACGACAGCGCCCAATCGGCTCGTGGCAAACTCATTTCCTGGCAGAATATAGGGTTTCATCTGCTGGAACATTTAATAGGCATCAAAGAAAGATCACTTCCCTCCTCTCAGCGCAGATTGAGAGCCTTCGCTCCTGCTTTATTTTTGCCATTTTATTAAACCCTTTATATAGTTTTAATACAATATGTATGATCCTCCAGCAAACAAATAAATTCTTCGGCGCTTCCCAGATTCTAAGGATTTCTAATGGTTACGAATGTTTTATTTATATTTTCGGAGAGGCATTAAATGTGAGATGTGCGAAAATATATGCAAAAAAAAAAAAAAAGAAACTCACCAAAAAAACCAATCAACCCTAATTTATTGTTCCGTTCAGAGCAGCGTTACATATGGAGTTAATTTGGGAAGTCTGGGGAAGGGGCTGAGCCCCCACACATCTGGGATTGCTGCTGTGGCTGAAACGCCTCAAAAAGCAACCTCAGGGATCTTGTGTCCTCATTTAGCTGGGCACAGGGGTGTGACAAGGCTATTCCTGGCTGGGACACCAGGAGGGAGCTGGGAGTGGTGGGAGAGCCACACACACACACGTGGGAGTGACAAACCCTTTCCCAAGTGACAAACGCCCTCTTACTCCAGAGCAGCCTCCTGTGGTGAGTCAGAGCCAACTGCCCTGGCCCCAGAAGAAATGCCTGGAATTCTCACACCCTGGGAAAAAAGGCTCATTCCCAGCTGGCCAAATGGGTTCAGTGACTGTGGATCCTGAGCTCCCATTGGATTTATCCCAGTACAGCCAAGAGACCAGTGGTGGCCACTGCCACACTCCCCAGGGCAGCAGTGGGTGTGAAAATTTGGGGGAAAAATGTTTTCAGTGCTGTCAGGTGCAAAGGAGACATCACATGGGTGATGGAGCACCCTGGGCTGACCCCATCCATGCTTCCCTGGATGTTTGGAATTCCATTTCCCATGGCTTCCCCAAGGGCTGGGGAAGGAGGAGGAGGAGGAGCTCCCAGGATGATTTTTGATGACAGCGCTCCGTAGAGCTGGAAGCAGAGTGTCTGCAGAACCTTAGTTATGGCTCGGAGCAGCGCTTTGCTCTGAGGTTCCCTTATTTAGGAGCCAGGGAAATGCATCAGGAGACTTTCAGAGGCTCATCAATTCCAATCAGGTCCGGTCTGGACACACGATCTCTCCAGCTCAGGCAAATCCTTGGCAGGCAGCTCCTTCCCCCTAAATATTCCAGCACACACAAACACACCGGTGCTGGCTGTGCCTGTGGGAAGGATTCCTGTTTCCCTGCAGAGGGGACCCAGCTGAAAAACTTCTCCCCTCGTGTGGGGACCTGCCTAGAGTGGGACAGGGCAGTGTGGGGTGCCCTGTGCTAGCAATGACCTGGAGCGTGTCCCTGCTGGCTGCTCCTCAGTCCTTCCCAACCCAGAGCCCAAATCCTGCCTGGGAAGTGCCCCCTGTCCCATGTGATGTCCAGCTGTGACAGCACACGGCTGCTGGCTCGGCTGGGCGACCTCACAGGAGATTTGGAGCATCCCCAGCAGCTGAGCCTTCACCACAGAATTAAACCCTCAGTTAAAACACACCCAGACAAGGGACACCAAGCATGGGGCTCACCAGCAGGCTCTTGCTGCCACCCGAGAACGGCTGAGCTTGCACAAATATATTAAGAAACCCTTGAGAGAGCCTTAATTGCCCATTTACAGATCTGTAACTGCTGCGCCATGAGCAGCCTCCTGTCAGGGACGCGAGGGAGATTTTCACAGCCTTTCTATCCTGGGCGCTTCCCAGCTATTCTTAATACCCTCAGAGCAGTAAAGAATCTGTAAATCCCCCCCAGCTTGCTCCCGAGGAGGCCGGGAGCGGCGCCCAGCCCGCTCAGACGCTGATGCGCGGCGGGTGCTGAATACATTGTTTGTGGTCCTGTGAGCACAGCGATGTGAGGTGACCTCCCGGTTCAGGGGAACCCGCGTTAACAGAGCTGTAGTCGTGTTGATTCAGAATCTCTCTCATGTGTGTCCTCAGGAAAATGTGTTTGCGGCCAACGCGGGCGGGAGCGCGGGGTGTGACGGGCGCTTGTCCCTCCTGCGAGTCATTAGCGCGGACATCGAGGGACACGGAGGGGACAGAGCCCTGNAACCCGCGTTAACAGAGCTGTAGTCGTGTTGATTCAGAATCTCTCTCATGTGTGTCCTCAGGAAAATGTGTTTGCGGCCAACGCGGGCGGGAGCGCGGGGTGTGACGGGCGCTTGTCCCCTCTGCGAGTCATTAGCGCGGACACGGAGGGGACAGAGCCCTGTCACGCTGCCGGGCACCAGCTGGCACCTGGTGGGGCTGAGGGGATGATGGCAGCCCTGTGCAGGGTCACCCAGGCTCCCACCCCGTCTTTTTCCCTGCCTCAAATCCCACAGGGAATTCCAAAAGGCACTCAAAGGACGGATCCCGTGTGCAGAGCCCAAAGCCGGGTGTTGGTTCTGGGTTGGTCACAGAGCTCTCAGCCCGCTGGCCAAAGCAAAGCCAGTCACCGCTCTGGTTATCCCAGAGGGAAAAGGATGTGGACATGAAAAGACAACATAAATAATTCTCTTGTCACTAACACCTGCACCCCATGACCTCAGAGGTCTTTT
>VWYE01005345.1:14332-26451 GCA_013398995.1 Alaudala cheleensis
GGGGGGGGGGCACAGACGTGGGTTCTGTGAGAAGCTGCTGGAAGCTTCCACTGTGTCCAGCAGAGCCAGTCCCTGATGGCTCTGAAGAAGGACATTGTTAAAAACACTGTTCACTTTCCTGCAAAATTTATAAAAGTTTAATAGAAAGACAATGAGAGACAGAAATAAAGCAAAGGTTACACAGCCGGGGTGCTTGGCATTTCAGCCAAAAGCACACCTTAACTCAGAAAAACACTCCTTTAAATGTACCAGTTTGTTACATATTCAAGAGACCCTAATGCATTATTCAAACATTCTTTTGAGACACTCTCCTATTGAAAAACCTCCCCAACCTGCCCCCCCATTTCACCAATTCAACATTTATTACTCTTTGCAGATAAATCTCTCTCTGTGGCTCCTCTTGGCCATCCCACTTCCTGATAGCATAGGTTCAATAAATTCCTCCTTTGGGGTTCTGGTCACTGTCATCTTCATAANAAGGAAGTGCTTACAAATCTAGAAATTAATAATATGAAACAATAAAACCTGGCAAAATCGGGAAAGTCCTTGCCGTGGGAAGCCCGGCTCGCTGAGCCTTTATCAGTTCTTTCCGGCGCTGGCAGATGCCGGCTTCGGCCTGGCCCGGTCCCGGCGGGCCCGGAGTTCTCCCGGTGCTCTCTCCCCGCCCTCTCAGATCTTTCAATCTAAAAGCAGGTTTAAACAGTCCCAAGAAAAAGAGGAAAAAAACAGTCCAGGGAACTTCTCTGCCCTAGCTAGCTAAAACTAACTAAAAGTAAGGAGAGATCTCTGGCTGCCGAAAAGACAGACAAAAAAAAAACAGTCTCCGCTCAGGAGAGAGTGGGAGTTGCTGCCTCTTCCCAAAACAAAAACACGCGCTTCTGTCGCTTCTGTTTTCTCCCCATTCGCTCTTAAAGCTACAGAACACAATATCTAACTCAGACAGAACAGACGATTTGGGGATAGAAGCATCATACAGTCACCCCAGGACATCCCAGGAACACAAGACAATTGCAAACCTCCTGTTTCCAGAAAGCATTGAATTAGCTCTGGAAAACAGGAACCAAGGAGTTCTACCAAGGATTAATCAGTCACATCTGCATTGAAAGGGTTGAAAGTTTAGAATGAGGAAGACTCATTTTACTTCCTCCTTTAGGTGACCACTCCTCATAAAAAGACCACTGACTCATTTCAGGGAACAAACTACGCATGTTCAATAGCCTTTTTGTCAATTAGCATACCAAGCGGAAAAGAGGAAGTGACGGGGGTATGAATATGCATTTGTATTTTGTGTATTCAATGCTTTTGTAAACAAAAGGCTTTGTAATTACCTGTGATTTTTTCGGTGTGGATTGGGGAGCTATCCCAGGTGCTGCCCAGCCTCGTAACAAACATACACTTTCTAACTTTAACTGTTAGAGGGTCTTTTGTCCTTCACAGTTGGATATGGATATTAGATTGATATTCATATTTTAATAAATCAGGGGTTTCTAACAAACAAAGGCAATTCTTTATTTCAATTTCATGCCATAGTCTATATTTATCACACTACTAAAATAAACTATAATAATAACTTTCCAACACTACACATATAGTATTAATTTCAATATCTGCGAAAAGCCAATAACATAATATGTATTTATAACAGACATACTGCTGGCCAAGCTTGAGCCAATTAGAGATGTTGGTAATGCCTCTATGGTAACATATTTAAGACAAAAACCAAACTAAAGTGGGGGCGCACTTTTAATTACAGCTAGAGAAGAGGAGGAGGAGAGAACATGTAAGGGAAAACAACATGGCGACACCAAGGTCAGTGGACAAGGTGGGGGAGGAGGTGCTCCAGGTGCCTGTAAGAGCCTAATAATAAGAGAAAGGCTTTGAACAGTGCTTAGTCATTATGTCTGCTTATCATAATCACTCTTGAACACCTGAAAACAACATGCGGTATGGACTGTGAGTAACCCGCCTTGAGGTCCATAAAAAGAAAGGACAAAGTGGTGCAAAATTTGGAGAGAAAAGGGAGAGGCAAAATCCCTGGTCTTTGCCTTCCCCCTAGCCATCAACTGCTGCGAGACACCGAGGCCTGTGGGAGTCGATGCTGCCCGCCTATGGAGAACCCCTCCGATCCTGCACCCCTGGACCGAAGTAATGAGTGAGTTGTGCAACCCCAACCCTGCTCCTGTGTCCTGTGGTGAGAGCACTGTGAGTGGGCCGAGGTTTGGCTGCATCTCGACCAGGCACTGCTATTGCATCTCAGAGGACAGGCGGCCACATTCCACCCAAACTGCTCCAGAGATCAGGTAAGGTAGATAAGACTGTTCAAAGGCAGGAAAAAAAAAAAAAAGACAAAAAAATGCTCTGCTCCCCCCACCCCGTCTCAGCAGCAACAAAGGTAGTGTGAGAAACGAGGCTCACGCTTTAAAACTTTTAGAAGTTTAATAAGGGGTAAAGCAAAAGTAACAGCGCTGGGTGCATAGCCTTAGCTAAATGCACACGGTTCATGATAACAACTCTTTTTATATACTTTTTCACTGCATTGATGAAATGCATATTCATGAAGATTATACATATTCAACCATTCCTTTGAGTTTACATGTCCTGGGAATTCTTTAGCTTAGTTCAACCCCTGACCTCATCTTCTTTGAGTACGTGCCACAATGCAGATGTGATTTTGAGAGTCTTGTATTTTATTTCCTCACAAGGCCCCCTGGTCTGTGGTTTGACAGTTATTGATAGCCAAAGGATCAGTGGTAGATTCCTCCTTGCTCTTCTGGTGTTATTTGCCTGGTTCTTTTCAATGTTATTCTATTATACAGACGTTGTAGTTATTATTACAAGCACTTTCAACCAACCATAGCTATTTTACTATTGTCAGTTAGTTACGAAAATTAAGGCATTAGTTATTATTTCACAACTACAATTACTTCTGCAAAACTTAATGTTATAATACACAACACATACCCTCTATTTTAATATTTTGTGAAAGCCTAAACTGTAATATATTTATTACACTAAAATATACAACCTACACAGGGATTAGGGTATTAACCATAAAAGGCTGACAAATTATACTATGTCAAAAGCAGTTAAAAAGAGATTACAAACTGTACTGTATCAAAATAATTTACAAAAGCCAATATATAATAGCAAAAGCCAACAACTACATAGTTAGTTATAACAGGTAGCACAGTGCAGTGGTGACCCCTCCTATGCTTTTTAAAGTAACTTTGTCTTTCTTTAACTTTTCTCTACTTTTCTCTTTCTTTCTCTTTGCCACTCTTACTATGAAATATAATATATCAAATTTTTGGCATCAACATTTAATACTGTTTTTGGGAATATTTTGAACCTTCAAAGTTCTTTCCGTTTTATACACAGAGACTTAGCTTTCTTTGCTCCTCTGGGTTTAAATCGGATCGCAACAGCGCCAGATCCAAGATTCCTCTGCAGGCCGTGATGATGACCATGGTGAAGCAGGCTGTCACCCTGCAGCCCATAGAGATCAATGGGGGATGTAGAGATCCACCCAAAACCTGTGGGGGAGGTGCCCACGCCTGAACGGGTGGATGCCTGTAGGAGGCTGTGATTCAGTGGCATATTCAGTGGAGAGAGAGGGCCCCTGCTTCCAGGCTGGAGCAGCCTGTCCTTGGAGGACTGCACCCCATGAAAGAGTGACCCACACTGCAGCAGTTTTAGTGACAAACTAACCAAAACCCCCATGACCTGTCTCCCTGCGCTGTCGGTGGGAAGGAGGGGCGGGTTGGGGGAAAAAAAAGGTGTTTTAATCACTTATTTTACTTCTCACTATTCTCGTCTGACTTTGTAATAAACTCGCTTTGTATCTCTAAGATGAGCCTGTTTTGCCCTTGTAGTGTTTTCTCCCAGTCTTTATCTCAACTCATGTAGCCTTCATTATATTTTTCTCTGTAGCAGAGAAGGGTGAGTGAGCAGCTTTCGCGGGTGCCTGGCATTTGGCCAGTGTCAAACCACAATATAGCCCTATATGGCCTCCACTTAAGTCCAATGGAGAATGGAGACTGACAGTAAGCTATTGTGGCCTGAAGGAAGTCACACCATCCCTGAGTGCTGCCATGCTGGACATGCTGGAACTCCAGTACAAACTGGAGTCCAAGGCAGCAAAGTGGTGCCACCATCGACATAGCTAATGCATTTTTCTTCATTCCTTTAGCAGCACAGTGCAGGCCACAGTCTGCTTTCACCCAGAGGGGTGTCCAGTACACCTGGAACTGTATTGGGTTTGCATGGCCAAGCTTTGGTAGTGGGGGCAGAGGGGGGCAATGGGTGGTTTCTGTGAGAAGCTGCTAGAAGCTTCCTCCATGTCTGGCACAGCCAATCTCTGGCAGCTCCAAATATGAATGTGCAGCTGGTCAAGGCTAGGAAAATTAGAAGTGGTGGCAATGCCTCTGGGATAACATATCTAAGAAGAAAGAAAAACAAAAAGTTGTTGGCAGTTTTCATTGCAGTCAGAGAAGAGTGGGGGAGAACATGTGAGAACAACTATGCAGGCACCAAAGTCACTGAAGGAGGGGGACTAGGTGCTCCAGGCACTGGAGCTGGGATTCCTCTGCAGCGTGTGGTGAAGACCATGGTGAAGCAGCTGTCCCCCTGCAGCCCATGGTGGTCCATGGGGATGCAGAGATCCAACCGCAGCCTGTGGGGGAGGTGCCCATGCCAGAGCAGGTGGATGCCTGGAGGAGGCTGTGACTCCCATGAGAGGCCTGTGGAGAGAGGAGCCCATGCTGGAGCAGCCTGTCTTTGAAGGGCTGCACCACATGGAAAGAGTGACTCACAATGCAGCAGCTAGGGGAGAATTGTTGCTCATGAGATGGACTTATGTTGGAGAAGTTCGCAGAAAACTTCTGTGGGAGGGACCTCACAGTGGAGCAGGGGAATTACTCCTCTCCCAGAGCAGTGGAATGTCGAGATGTCTGCACATCCTCATTGAAGGCTATAGAAGCTGGGTAGTTGTAAAAGTAAAGTCCTTCATTGCATCCCAAATCAGCCTCACAAAAGNCATCCCAAATCAGCCTCATAAAAGTAGAGTTGTTACAGTTAAAGCCAGTATGCAGAAAGCCTCTAACATAGCCTTTAAGTCCCAAGCAGAAGCAGCAACCACAACACTCTCTGTGTTCAGTGAGTGTCTCATCAGTGGCAGTTGCAGTAATAGCAACAACAGTGGCATTGGTATTTTCCATGAGTCTCCCTAGCATTTGCTAAACAGTGCATTTATTCTATTTTTGGCCAATCAGGCTAAAACATGAATTTTTTACAATAGTCAACGACCTATCCTAAGCTTGGATTGATATGCTAAAGTAATTGTAAATTCTTACACAAATTCTATGCATATAGCTCTATCTGTTCTATCTAGGAACGTTTAGCAAGGATTCATTATTTTGGTTATGTCTAGAACTTTACTATCTTTGCAAAAGGTAAAGCTGCTGAACTTTAAACTAAGTTTTGGGTTCTTTTGTTACTAACTATTTCAGTCTCTTATTTGCTAAAACACTTAAAAATTCCACTACTTATTTAAAACTAAACTTGCATTTCTACCTCATGTCTGTGTGGACTTATGTACTTCTGTTTCTTTGAAGGTTCTAATTCAGTCCTCACATAGCTGAGGACTCCTGGGCCTGTGTGAATTGGGCCCAGAGGGATTTTACATCCCAGCAGTGGGAGAAAATGGGTGATGACCCAACCATAAACCCCATTATGTCTCCCTGTACCACTAGGGTAGGAGGCAGATCTGGGAAGGAGGGAAACGTGGAGGAAAGGTGTTTTTGAAGGTTTTATTTTACTTCTCATTTTCCTGCTTTGATTTTGTTAGAAATAAATTTAGTTCATATCTCTAATCTTGTTGGAGTTATCTCTTCTGAGATTAACCCCGGCAGTGTAAAATCTTTCTTCTCACCAGCCTGTGCTTGAAAGAAGGAATCGGATAACGTCTGGGTTGCGGTCTGCAGATGTTTATTTTAAAAAAGCTTATCTCAAGGTTCTCTCTGTCCAGCATGAAGTTCACAAGCAGCTGGAAAAATGGATTCTCCTCCGCCCACAACAGCACCTGGACTTTTATAATCTAGACTATGTTAACATTGTTTTTCGCTAAACACCAATAACTAAAACCCATGTCATACAGTGAAATTGCACCTTCACCCAATCCTAAAAAACCATCACCCTTTGCAAAGAGGAAGGGGAAAAGGAAGACAGGAAAATGTGCTTTTATCACACTGATCTGCCTCCATCTTGGCCCCATTTTACCTATATAACAAAATCTAAAAACCCTACTTTCTCACACAGTGACATAACAAAAATCCCACCAATCAAACTCTCGTGACCATCAAATCCTCAGACAGCCCTGGCAGTCCTTCCCACGGGCTCAGACCAAAAGCCACCACTGTCTCTGACAGGCCGAGGGCCTGCCCATCCAGGAGACCCAGAGAGATACTCTGGTTTCCCATATAATCTGAGCCTGTTTTGCCTGTGAGAGTATTTGGTGAGTGATCTCTCCCGGTCCTTTTTCAACCCATGGACCCTTCATTATATTTTCTCTCTCCTGTACAGCTGCAGAGGGGAGAGAGAAAGCAGCTTTGGTGGGTACCTGGCATCCAACCAGGGTTAGCCTTCTACACCTGTGTTTTAGGAGGACTTGTTGCAGTCGTGGGTGGCAGAGACATAACACAACATCCCAAGGTTCATGTGGCAAAAAGAGATTTACTGGCGTACACAGCTCTTATATAGGCTATTCAAAAGACTCTGCGTTCAAACCTCATTGGCTATGATTTAGTTACCACCCAGCTCACTGGCCAATAGCTACCTGCTTACATTCTCATCAGGGATTGGCTGGCATCTGCTCTCTGTAACCAAATCCCTCCTCCTCTCAGTGCCCTCTCTTGGCTTATCAGGCTCACAGTCCAGCTGTTCACAATCACAGTTCCCCCATCTTGTTTTCAAAATATAAAAGCCGTGTTTATTATCCCTCTGCAGGGCCTCTTGCAGAAAGGACAACAAACACCGTATAAGGATAATTAAATTCTTCCCTGAACTCAACAAGCTTAATCTTTCTAGCTATTGGTGTGTCCCATCAAAATTTTTATGATCATGTCCAGAAGCTTTTAAAGGTACAGTGTTGCTGGGTGGCAGGCCATAGGCTAACTACTTAAAACTTACAACCTAAAACTTGAACATTACAATCAAACCAACTTAAATACTATCAGAGGTAAGATTTAAAACTGTCAGGGGTAACATTTAAAACTGTCAGAGATAGCATTTCCTTTTGCTAGTAATGTCCCTAAAGTGTCTGACTCTTGAGATCCAGGTGAAGTCGCAGGTGAGTTGTCATTCCAAAGGTCTCAGATTTCCATCCAGCTGGTCCAGAGGGTTGTTCTGGTCACTATTCTATGGCATCTGCTGTGGGGCCATCAGGGAGGCATTGTTGGTTGCAGTCCAGAGAAGAGCATAGAGCGGGTTGTGCACACCAAGCAGGTACCCATTGAATACCAGCATCTGTGGAAACACAGGCATACCCACTCCCCCAAGTGACAAGGTCCTATGGGCCTTCCCATTTGTTAGTAATGAGGTCCCATACCAATACCTTAGGTTTGAGTAAGTGGACATCACTAGAGGACTGTAATGACAAGAAATGCTTTAAGAGGACAGGGTTTGGGGAGTTTTGCGATATTGTTAGATGGTTTAATGTGTACAGGGCTTTGGCCACCCTTCTCTGTGGGTTTTCACCACACATTCCCCCTCTCTGTTTTTCAAGGACACGCTTTAGAGTGCCATGTGCATGTTCAGCAATTGTTTGTCCTGTAGGGGAATGAGGAATACCTGTGTGGTGTGATACACCCTAGAGCTGTAAAAACTGTCCAGTGTTCTGTGATATGTATGCAGGACTATTATGAGTTTTTATAGAGTGAGGGATGCCTAGGGCAGCAAAGGCTTGTTGCCAATGTGCAATGGCATCACGACTTCTTTCTCCAGTGAGAACTGAGGCCCATATGGCAGACAAAAAGTGTCTATTGAAACATGAACATATTTTAAGCGACCAAATTCCAAAATGTGTGTGACATCTGCTTGCCAAACTTGTAAGGCTTGCAAACCCTAGGGATTAACCCCCATCTGCAGTGGGGCAGTGTGGCCTTGGCAATCAGCACAAATGTTAACAATACTGCGTTCCTCTGTATTTTTTAACAAGAATTGTTATTGTAGAGCTCGAACACCTTGATGGAAAAAGGCATGTGATGCTCTTGCTTGTGCTAGCATATCTGGCTGTGGTGCTGTCCAGGCAGGGCTGGCTTGTTTATCATCCCGGGCATTACCTTCTGCAATAAAGCCTGGCAAGTTTGTATGATCCCGAATACGCAAAATGTAGTAAAGACATGTTCTGGCTTGGATTGTGTGCCATAAAGTTTTTAGCAATTCAAATAATGCAGCATTATCAATTTCTTTTAGCAGTGCTTGGTCCAATCTTTGTGTGATGTCTGCAACATAAGCAGAATCAGTCTCAATATTTCAAGGAACATGAGGAAAACATTGAAAAGCCATGGCTACAGCATGTAATTCCAGTAACTGAGGTGATCCACTATCATGACCTTCTAGTGTCTGCCAACCTTTATCATCTTTCCAGGTCACAATGGCTTTTCCTGTTTTCCCAGACCCATCAGTGAAAACTGTGAGATCTTTCAGGGGTGGGCATTGGTTCAGTGGTTTCAGGGATAACACAGTGGTCTTGCTTAATGGCAACAATCTATAGATGGGTAAGTGATAGGTAATTTGCCCTGTATAGTTTTGCAAAACACTTTGTAGTGGTGTGCTATTTGCAAAGCACCATTCAAAGTGTTCCTGTTGTACTGGCATGATAATTTTTGAGGGGTCTCTAGCTTTTAATTGCAAACACCTTAGACAGCATTTGATAATTAACTGTGCAATTAGTTCCAAAAAAAATGGTGCTGTCTTTTTAGGTCAGTGGGGCAAAAAGATCCATTCTAGGATATGTAGTGGGTCAGACTACTGTGTGTCCCATTGACCAATAATTCCTGTAGGATGCAAATCTACACCAACAATAGACACTGTTACACAAACTTCCAGACATATCCGGTAAAATTGTCTTTTCATTATGGCCCACTACTCTTTCAAGAGTGGTTTTCACCTCTGCAGTTAATTTTCTTAGAGAGGTTAACTCAGGGTCACCTTTACAGCAGGTGAAAGATAATTGGCTAAGAAGTCCATGCTGTTTGACTCAGTTCCAGCCTTGGGACATGCATTAATCATTTCCTCTAAGGATGGATTTTCTTTGGGTAATAAATCTACAGCTTTTCTGCAGTCCTCGTTTGCAAGGTCCTATGCCAATTGCAATATAAATTGACTCCTTGCATTGCTGTTTGCTATTTGCTTTTCCATAGCATCTTCTAAATGTTCTATGAATTGCATATATAATTCCTTGGGGCCTTGTTTTATGCTTGAGTATCTTTGGGTTGGAACAGACATGTTTGCAATTTTCATCAGGGCTCACATTCCTAAGTCTCTTGTCTGTGCTAATACTGAGGGATTTAAACATGCTTGCATTTGTGGACTTTCAATGGGGGGCAGTCCCATGAGTTGAGAAATCCCTACCCCAAAGCATGGGTCCTGCTGCAAAACTTCTGAGTTTCACAGTCCATGCTCCTCTGCATAACATCTCCAGGTGCATCCAAACATCATACATTGCACAGGAGTACAGAGTAGTTTAGCAGTTTGCTTCATGTCAAAAGGAGTCAATTCACTGGCAGTTAAAAACTGAAGTATATTTGCAACTGCAGGAAACCCCAGTCCATGTTTAGTAGCCAATTGGAGTAGCTTGGAGAGGACTTGCCAATTAAAAGGTCCATGTCTATCAGGTGCGCTCCCATTACCTTGCAGGACTGGGAATACTGCAATTGTCCCACGCCCTTGCTGCCAGTCCTTTGATGATAGCAAAGGCATGAGCACAGAAATTCAGTCGGCGCCCTCGATACCCCCACTTGCAACCACTGTTCGTTTTACCTCCTTCCAGAAGCTAACCGGATCACATGTGGGGGTGGTATCTGACAGGAGTGGGGCCAGAGAGGAGGCTTCGTCTCAGGAGTCGATAGGAGGATGGTAGCTCTGGTTCCCTCTGTGGGGGTCGCAGGTATCCATCAGCGATATAGGTTCCTAAGGCTGTTCAAGCCTTGGCTGCAAGCGCGGTGGGGCACAGTGAGGTGCAGGAGCAGGCTCTGAGAGCATGCTGTCGGCACTTCTAGGTTCAGGATGTTAAGAATGAAAGCTTGTGCTCCGATTTGTAATCAAAATTTCATTATTTATTATGTTCAGCAAAAAGTGAGCAAAACAGTGCTGGGTATGTGGGGGAGTCTGCACTCCACCAATAGGTACACTGAAAGGTTAGTTTTGCGAGTGTTATAAATGAAACATATAAAACTTTCATTTCTATCTTGCTTATAGATTTCATATTGTCACAATCCTTTTGCCAGGTATAATTCTATGGCTGTCCTGATTTTATGTATTCCAACATATACCTTCTCTTAAAGGCACCCCAACGGGCTAATTTTACTTCACTGGCACTGCAAGGCACTTTACTGTTCAATCTCCAGCACTCGATTGCTAAGGCTTGTGCCCTCCTGTCTAATTTCCCTCGTACGCCGTATCTGTACAAACAACACCACTCAAAGGAATCTAATTCTATTATTCCTAGGTTGGTGGCCAGCCTCAAGATAATGGAGGTCAGTTCTTGTTCAATTTCAAGACACTTAGTGCACAATCCCCTTGGCCTGTATCCCCTTCTACAATGTACAATCCAAATCTCATTACAGTAAGCACATTCAAAATGAATACAAGGATAACATGGGCACCCAGGTGTTAAACAACTTATCGTGTTCTGCTCGGTCATTTAGAGTGTTGTTGTAGTTTTAGCTTCAGGTCTCCCGGCGGAGAGGTCAATTTCCACTCGGGTTCTCCTTCCTGCCTCACGATCTTCTTGACCCCCATCTACTAGGCGGGTTACCTGGTCATAAAAGGTGACCAGGTTGGTTAAACATGACCTACGCCTCCTAAACCCATGCAGGCTGGGTCTGATACCCTGGCCATCCTGTAAATTCTCTGTGATGGCACTTAATATGAACTGTTCCATTATTTTGCCAGGTACTGAGGTCAGGCTGACTGGTCTATAGGTCTATAATTACCAGGATCCTCCTTTGCACCCTTTTCGTGAATGGGTGACACATTGGCCAGTTTCCAGTCATCTGGAACCTCACCAGTGAGCCAGGACTGTTGATAAATGATGGAGAGTGGCTTTGCAAGCTCATCTGCCAGCTCTCTCATTACCCTGGGGTGGATCCCATCTGGTCCCATAGATTTATGAATATCCAAGCATCTCAGCAGTTCTCTGACTGCCTCCTCTTGGATAATGGGGGGACCATTCTGCTCCCTGACACCATCTACCAGCCCAGCAGGGCAGGTGTCTTGAAGGCAAGTCACCTTCCCACTAAAAACTGAGGCAAAGTAGGCATTAAGCACTTCTGCCTTCTCCTCACCTGCAGATACTAAGTTTCCTCCCTTGTCCAATAAAGAACAAAGGCTGGTCTTACCCTTCCTTTTAGCATTAATATATTTACAAAAACATTTTTTATTATCCGTTACAGAAGTCGCCATTCTAAGTTCAAACTGGGCTTTGGCTCATTTTGATGTTGGAGAGGCTACTATAAAACTTTTGAATTTTTTCCAGGAAAAAGGATTAAGAGTATCAAAGGGGAAGCTGCAATTTGTAGAATCATAAGCAAAATGTCTTGGTCACTTAATAAGTAAGGGTAGCCAAAAGCTCAACCCCGAGAGAACTGCAGGAATTTTATCTCTTCCCCTCCGTCTTCAAAAAGGGAAATTAAACACTACTCGGATTTTTGGGCTATTGTAGATGATGGACCATAGGGTATACACAGGCAGTAAATTTTTGTATGGAAAATTGACANATAACCTATTATCCCATATCTAGGTGCAATTTCTTCTAACACTGCTTTGGAGACAGTTTGGGCAGTAGCTCGAGCACATGGAAAAACTTCTACCCAGTGGGTCGGCTGATCTACCATTACTAG